>JAQQSV010010319.1:0-13287 GCA_028646515.1 Pseudochirops corinnae | reverse complement strand
GTGACATAGGAAAGAATAGACTAGGGGAGGGGGGACACACTGGGATGGCTGTTTTGGGGTGGTGGGAGGGGGAAAGAGGGGAAGAAAATATGTAACTCAAAATCTTGTAGAAATGAATGATGCAAACTATAATAAAATTTAAAAAAATAATTAGTAAGTGAGTGATTAATATTCACGGTATTGTAAACTAGTATTCCTTGTATATGTATAAAACACAGAAATCTTCATTTTTACATGAATAATCAATAAATTTTCTTATATTTATCAGGACATGAAAGAAAGAACAATGACCAGTCCTAAGCTATGATTAATAAAATTTTGCTATTTGAGGTAAATCCTTTTGGGACTATGATTCTGAGCTTTAATTTCAGATATGATTGTTTCAATTGTCATGAAACTAAGAGCCATCATTCAAGGCAAATACCATGTGTTGCCCAAAGGCAGTACGTAGAGTCTGATAATTGATGCAAGTGGATGTCTGGCATCACAGAAAAGCTGAGGAAATGACTTTGTTTAGGCAAAGGTAGAATCCTCTTAACTCAGTTTCCCAATTGGGCTTTTTCCCTTCTGCTCAGGGAATTTTAATATATGGCTAATTGTGAACCTGGTTTACATATCATGAGTAGTATGGAATTTTACTGTGTTATTGATTGGTATATATGATTTGTTCCTGAAATCAAATAGAATTAAGCAATATTTTTTTTCCACTTGTTTTAACTCATGTCAAGTAATTCTGTACCCTTGAGGTGGCAGTCATGATAGTAGCATAGCCATGTTTCGCCTTTTACCTTTTATAGCAAATTTCTATAATCCAGGAAGGTAAACTATGAAAGTTTTTGTTAACACTGTATCTATTTATTAATAGACTAATGCTGAAACATCTTTGAGTCATTATACTAGAATGCAATCATGAAAGACCAAGGAACTTAGTTATTAAGCATGTCATCTACTATCTCATTGTCATATAACAAAAATACAAATGCACATCATAATAAGGAAACCCTGTTTATTCTTTTTTTGGTAACTACAATAAAAAGATTTTGTAAAAATAACCAAGTACAAAGCAATTTAACTTTTCACTACCCATAATTTAAAGAGATAGCAAGACCTTTATTTACACTCATATTTAACTTTCAGTTTAAGCTCTATAACTGTTATAGAAACATATTCAATCCTGGCTATCTATCTGTCTATCTATCTATCTATCTATCTATCTATCTATCTATCTATATGTGTGTGTGTTTGTGCATGTGTATATGTATGTGTATTCTCAGTCTTTCAGGATAATATGGGAATTTAGACAAATATATAAAACTCACCAAGTTTATACATACACATACAAAAAAACCAAATTGCACACATATACTGTATCAACAATGCCATATTCACAAAGCCTAAAATAAGTATAAATATGCTAATATGGTTATTTATCACAAAATGTAACAGGCTCTCTACATGGGGAATATAGCTAAAACATTTATTCAAATACCAGAAAACTGAGTCCCAAAACCAGAAAGTCAAAGCTATCACAGTAGTTATGAAGTTGACAGATGGAGTTAATGTAGTAAACACCCACATTCTCAAGCCTTTAAAACCGGACAGGCTACCTCAGGTAAAGATTCTCTACTCTTCACTCACAGCAACTGCTCAGCATCCACACAGCTTGCTCTCAGCAGCTCTGGCCCTCTGCAATTCCTATCTCTGGAAGTCCTCAGCATGAATCCTTAGCAGAAATTCTGGCTGGCTCAAAAAAAAAAGTTCACACCATAGCCACAGCTGCTGCTTCTAGTCACCACACTGAATGTAGCTTGGCTCTGGCTTCCTCTTGCCTCACCCCTTCTTGCTATGTCAGCAATTTCAAGGGGTCATGGAAGATCTTCAAATCCCGTAACTATTACATAGGCATACATATGTATATGTATATGTATATGTATAGGTAACATGCACATATATGTAAAATGTACATATATGGATTTCAGAGAGAGTTCTCAAAATTGGATGAAAAGAAGGCATAAAAATGCCCTCAATTAGTTACACAAACAAGCAAACTTAGGAAATTATGCTAAATTGAATTAAATATCAGCAAAATTTAGTAGAAATCCCTAAGTAATTCTGTACCTGTTCTGGAGCCAAAGAAATAGAGCAACTGAAAAAAAAAATCTCCAGAGGTACTTTGAGAATGAGATCTCTTCCAGAACATCTAAGGAAAGATGTTTCCAGGGGCTAAATAACTACATATTACATCTGTGACTCAAGATACCAAAGTGTTAACTTAAAGAACATTGGGAGTAAAAGGGTAATTGATGTAATGTTAATTGATTGGTGATTAATTGATGGCTGATATTAATTTACATTATATTACTTTATCTCCTTCCATTCCAACTGCAGTTTAATCTGTAACCTGTACTTATAGAGTATTATAAATATAAGGGAAATCCAATTTAAAATAAGCCCATTTTTTCAGAAAAAAATGTTTTTCCAACTTCCAGATTAAACAATTAATTGCTATAAGTTTATGTTCTAGTAATGATTTGCTTGCAATACATTAAAAAGTTTGACATAAAGGTAAAATTAAAAAAATATATATATATGATATATTCCATCATGTCAGAATGATATTTTTAACAAGTGTACTTTCCATATCTTCATTAAATTCCTAAATCCAACCTTATTCAAGTAGAGAAGAATTAAACATTGATCAAAATCTGATCAAAACCTAACAGACTTCACTAATTTAGAATTTGTAGCAACTATTCTTTAAAAGTTAAGACCTTTAGCAACCAGACCATCTATCCTTACTTAAACTTTAAACAAAATAGATACTAAGGATTCAGGTTGTTTTAATAAATTCCTTTTGATACTTAAGCCAGTTTTTTTGTTTGTTTTGTTGTTGTTGTTGTTGTTGTTTTTTTTTTTTTTTTTGCTTCTGTACCTATGATTTCGCTGCTATGGGAATGTTGGACTTGGGAAAGCTCAGTGGGAAAAATGATTTGTTGCATTCTATAGTGAAACGTCTCTCCTCCTGGTTTTCTTAGTCATTCTCTTGGTTGTCAGGAAGAGCAATATTGACTACCATAATCAAGTAAGTCTTCCCATATTAATCCTCATTATTGTTTTTCTACCTAGTATTTAATATTGTATTGTTTGTTGTACAAAAGCTTAAAAAAATTTAATTTCTAAAAATCTTATTTTGACTCAAGACATTGGTCCAAAACATAAAGATGTAAAATTGACTTTTAGAAGGTTATTCATTTTATTTTAACCTTGATGTTTTGTTTTCCTAAGCAAAGCTTTAGCCTTAAAATGAAGTGATCCAAAAAAGACAAGTCTTTTAAGGACAGAACTGTGAATTGTAATTATAATTTTACTCCATGTTATGAAACAAACCAAATATTCTCTTCCATTTTCTGCTAAATGTCTTATAAATCAATGTGTATCCTTTTTTTAATTTATTTTTTTGTAAATCATTCTGGTAAACTATGGGACGCAAACCACAGAGCTTTCAATCCCCTGAATATTCCATCCACAAGGGTCATTGTTCCAACCCCAACTTCCTTCTGCCCAAATGTTTCAGAATTTTCTGTTCCAACCTCAGTTGCCCTGTTATGATAATTAGTCGATCAGAAAATAGTAGCACCTATGTTGCCCAACATTATTTGAACTTGTTATGGTCCTCATTAATGACTATAAAAATGCTCTGTTAACCTTCAAGGGGTACCCTTGACTACTGAGGACCTTAGATCCCACTTATTGACAATTGCTAAATTTGCTAATAATTTGATCATGCTTGGGACTTTGTTGTCTCATTTATCTTTACCACAGATTTAAATCATTACAGACTTTCCAGTATATGCATAGAATTGTGATCATAAGAAATTACGGTGTGTCTGCTTTTCTAGAGTATATTTTGAGCTTTTTTCATTATTTGATTTACTTTCTTCCATGAAAATGAGACTCTACAAGTCAAATTATGCATCCAGTCAAAAAATAATATCATGTCGGATTTGAGGAATATAGTATAGAAATTAGCTATGTACAATCAATCTTATTTTAACCAAGACAGTCTTCTGCCCTATGGTTTCACTCAAAATCTGTGTCTAAATGAAAACTCTCTTCCTTGGCCACCATTCCCTTTATATATTTTAGATCCCCCATTGTAATGTGACCTCTTTGAGATAGGACCTCTTTTACTTTTATACTTGTATTTCCAATTTCATACCCATAACCTTGTAGTCACTCAATAAATAAGTGTTGTTCCATTATATAGTGACCAGAGTTATTGCATACTATTGTCTTGATATTTGGAAGAGCCCAGGTATTAAGTAGCAATCAGTAGGGGAGATAACTTCAGTAAACCAAGGGCAATTGTTCATACATAATGCCCATTCCAGAGATTTAAAAAAAAAAAAACAACTCGTAGGTCAAACCAAAAATCAACTTCAGAAATCTGGTGGCTTTTGGCCCAAACACTACCCGTATGAAGAGCATTCTAAGCAACCACACCATCGACATCCCAGAAAATGTTGACATCACTCTTAAGGGTTGGATAGTTATTGTGAAAGGGCCCAGAGGAATCCTCTGCAGGGATTTCAACCATGTCAATGTTGAACTAGGTCTCCTTGGAAAAAAGAAAAAAAATATTCTGCGTAGACAAGTGGTGGGAAAATTGAAAAGAACTTGCAACCATGTGCACAATCTGTAGCCATGTCCAAAACATGATCAAAGGTATTACCTTAGGTTTTCATTACAAGATGAGGTCTGTGTATACTCACTTCCTCATCAATGTTTTTAATAAAAGAGAATGGCTCACTTGTTGAAATCAGAAATTTCTTGGGTTAAAAATATGTCTGAAGAGTGCACATGAGAACAGGTGTTACTTGTGCTGTTTCTCAAGCCCGAAAAGATGAGTTAATTCTTGAAGGAAATGATACTGAACTTGTTTCAAACTCAGCTGCCCTGATCTAGGAGACCACCACAGTCAAAAACAAGGATATCAGAAAATTTTTGGATGGCATCTACATTTCTGAGAAAGGCACAGTGCAAGAAGCTGATGAACAAGTTGGAAGAGATACCAAAGGCCATGTCCTGAGGAGACAACACTTTTTCAGATGTCAAAATAAAAATACTTTCTGTCAAAAAAAAAAATATGAGTGATAACAGATCCAATAAACTAATAGATAGGTATAGATATAGATATAGATATAGATATAGATATAGATATAAAATCTGAGACCAAAAACAATATTTTATGGTAGAGAGTGAGGGATCTTTCCATTTCCAAGAAGTAATGGCAGCCCACACCATAAGCTTATGGCAAAAAAAAATATATATATATATATATCTGTGGTTCATAGATATGTCCATATCCCTGACTTAGTCATGATGGTTGCAAGCAAAAGATAAAAGAAGACAACCACGTACTCAGGTTCAGCTAGGCAATAACATGTTCTTACTGTCATATGCAAGAACCATAGTATCTAATTGTTGCAGGGGTATAAGTGGGAGGGAACAATCTCTACCATCCCTCCCACCACCACCATGACCACTCTGCCCTCTCTCTCTCTTTCTCTCTCTCTCTCTTTCTCTCTCAGACACACACACACACACACACACACACACACACACACACCTTTTGGAAGTCCAAGGAAGAAAGTCTCAATATGATTAAAAGAGGAAAGAGAAAGGAATTAACATTATCTAATAGTCTACTAAATGGGAAGTTTCTCCTGAATGAGTCCATAGTCATTTATTACACCACACAGCTGAGAGGATGAAGAAACAAATTAAGAGATGCCAGACTGCTCTTGTCTTTAGCCAGGAGCCTGGGTATATGTCTTGCAGAAAGTGGCAAGGGTACATATCCAGCTCCAAGGGCAATGGTCCACTTCACCTTTGCTATGGAAACAATTTACCATGAATATAGAAGTGGAAGGGAGCTTAGATGTCATTTAGGATCATGGCTTCTTATACTTTTTTCACTTGGCAGCATTTGATGATATTGTGTGGCCTGAGAGCATGCACAGTGCAAAGTGAGCATGCTTTGTTTTCCAAACCAAGGCTGTAGTGAAGTTGCAATGCCACATGGGTAAAACCTGCCAGAAACAGCTTGGATTCACTATGCATTTGATTTTCAATTAATTTTTGGTTGTTGCATATTCAGAAACTTTTTACTGCTGTCGAATATTTGGTTCCAACCCATAGTTTAAGAAGCACTGATTTAGACCACCAAAAAAATAATGTGGAAGTAAATCAAATACTTTATTCCAGGGGAAATACATTGGGCCAGGAAAAGGAATAAAGATAATGCTGACTTTATATTATAGGAAACATTAATATTCATATTCACACATAGGAACTGTTATTCTTTAATACAAAACTATTAATAATTAATGTCTTCAAACAATGAAAATTCCTCTTCTTGTTAAACAGGTTGCTGACCCTAATAAATAATTATCATATAGATGCACTCATTTGTGTCAATGCTTTCAAAGATCCATTATTTCATTGGTCTGAGACCGCCTTTCACTAATGCAGATCACAAGACCTTTAGCAGTTTTCATGGACATTAGAACTCCTATATCTATTATAGCCCAAACATATAGCAATTAATGAAAACAATGACAGATTTAGTATAAGAAAGAAATAACAAACCTTTTTATTAAAAAAATATTCATTAGGACAAAGGCTAATATTTGGAGATAATATATATCTGTAAAGTTTAAATATCATGTTCTTTATTTCTCATATTACTAAACATTTCAATCTATTTCTAATGAATGCTTAATATAATCCTATTTTTTCTATCCTTACTTCACGAAAATCACATACATATAGCCTACAACTTTGGCTGAAAGAACATTTCCAATGAATTCTATTTCACTTGGAGATACACATGTTAAAAGAATAATTGGCTTCCTTTGTCTAATGAAAGGTCTTTATTTTCTCTGTGAACCAAATGAAAGGATGAAGATGACCATGTAGAAATAATTCTACTTCGCTGATTAGAATATCAAGTTTAAAATTCTTTTTTAAAAGGGTGAGCTATTTTTGCTCAAAGGGAAAAAAAACACACAATGCATCTACTGAAATGTTTTTTTTTTTCCTAGTGAGAAACAAACATGCAGCTGATAGCACAAAACATGAAAATGAAATCAGTTCTCTTATGAATTAATAGGTACAGCTGAGTGTATCTTGTTATATTATGGGAGCAACTAATGAGCAGAAGAGAAGGCGAAAGCAGACAGCAGAGCAGTTTTGTCAGCATATTCTCCACATAGGCCTGTCTTTTAGTTTGCATTCTAAACTGCATAGGGCAGCTTTTTGGAAATAAACTTCCTTTCTTTGCTCTTATATTAAGTGGGATTGTTTGAGAATTTGCCTGTTTTTCTTTACTCAAGGTAAAAAAAAAATAGCATAACAGAAGAGTTTAATACAACTTATTCTAGTCCTTAAAATATAAACTTAGAGTTGTTGTTCTTGTTTTCTAATCCCCCTTTTACTCTTTGTTTTTGAGAATGCTTTCTATGGCTATATTTCTTGAGCAACTCCATTCTGGCTTTTCTGCAGCTTGAGTTTTATGGGCTACAGCATGGATTAATGGTAAGACCATTAAATTCAGTCAGAAAACCCAAGTTTTAATTGTTTTTCCTACTTAATTCTTTTTGTGACCTTGAAATACTTTGTTTCTCTATGCTTCAATTTCTTCATCAGAAATACAAAAGAGTTGAACAAAGATTCTCTTTAGCTCTAAATCCTATGTTTCTATGTTCTCTCGATCCCACTAAAATGGCACTTTCGGTACCAAAAGGAAAGATCTAGTCTGGATACTTCGAGCTAAACTGCTTTAACACATTACTCTGACAAATTATCACAATGTTGTCTAGGACATCACATGTAAGTTATATACCCCATCATGCACTCTAGTACACTAAGGGCCTGAGTCCATGCTCTAGTTCTGTGAGAGGTGAATCTGTTCTGAAACCTTTACATTGCCTCAGGTAAATAATTTTTCTTGAACAAAGTCTGAGAGAGTATTATATAGTATTAGATACTGTGCCTTATTGGGTTATGTTTGTGTTAGGATCCTCATATGTCAACCTATTCTTGAATAAGTTCTGAGACTTTTTTTTTCCTAATTTTCTTTCCTTTCCATCATCCACATTAACTCCTCTAGGGCTTCATTCTTAAATCTTGTTCCCACATCCTCTACTTCCATGAAATTGGTTTTAGTTTCTTTCTTTGAGCTCCCTCCCCTCTCCACTTATTTATTCTCAGTCAACAAATATCTAGTGAGATTGTTGTCTCTGTGCAGAGCACTATGCAAGATGCTGTCAGGGATTTTAAAAAAAGATGAATACAACATAGCTTTTCCATCAAGAAGCCTGAAGTTGTGAATTTCATACCTTCCCAAAGATAGCTTTGCCTGCTGGCTCAAATTGAACATGGTAAAATCTTCGTATCATAAAGAAAGAACTCCTGAAATGCCTCTCTTTTTCTCAACCTCTATGTAAGAGCTGGAGGCATGAACATGGGAAGCTGCTACTTTTAACTGAAATATGTTCCTGGAATGATGAAAAGCAAATCAGCATTTTCTCTCTGTTTTGGGCTTTGGATATGGTAGATTCCAGTGTCCTAGAACTTAAATATTTACTGTTATTTGTGATTCTTTAACCATCTCATTAGGAGAAATCTCATCCTATATAGATCCATTCATTTACAAGTCTCCCAGATGTTTGTTGAAATTAAAAGCAAAAATTGTTCATAAGCTAAAAACATTGATTTGCTAAAGGTGTAATAACTCTAAAAGTAGAACCTGATGCAAATTTCAATCTCTTCTATTATGACCACACTCCACACCACTACCTTTTGTGTGAAGCCTCATTCTTTGCTCATTCTTTTGTACCTTCAACATTTCAGAAGAAGAAATTATACAGTTGACTGGTTTACTAAAAATCTTTCACCTCTTCTTGCCACTGACAACTGATGGGGAATAGTCACAATTAGTCACAACACTTCCCAGTGAAGGAAGCAGTTGGACTCAAGTCATTTGTCAGATGAGGTAAATAAGCATTTAGATGGTGCCAATTATGTGCCAGGCATTGTGTTAGGTTTGTTTTACAAATATAACTCATTCGATCCTCATGACAACGCTGGCAGGTCAGTGCTATCATTATCCCCATTTGCAGCTGAGGAAACTGAAGCAGACAGATAGAAGTTAAGTTATTTCCCTAGGATTATACAGCCACCAAGTATCTGAGGTTAAATTTTAACTCAGATCTTCCTGACTTTAGACCCAGCACAGAAATGCCTACTGCCTCTGTGTGTATTATGATTATAGTCAGTCATAGTAGGGGATGAGTGGCAGGAATGGGTGTTGGACTTAATTAGGTGACTCAGATAAGGAAAAATTTTAACTGAATTAGGTTGTTTTCCACACTGTCCTTGTACTGATGGAACATTTACTTGACCATTATACCTGCTATCTCATAAGGAAAGGGAGGAATTACTAACCACCTTGTTCTGAGGCTAGGAAAAAAGAAAAGGGATTCAGATACGGTGACCTAGTAACCCTCATCTTTTTTCTTCATACTTTATGACTTCCTTCTCTTCTGTCACAGACATACTACCAACCAATCTAGGCCATATAAGTGTCCCCATAAATGGTACTTTAGTTAACTCAGAAGTGTTACACTGTGACTTCAAAGATATATACATTTAGAATCCTCTTACTACACACTGTCTCTATGAGAAAAGGCTATAGTATATCCTCTTCCCTTTTCTCCACTAGCCTGATTTTTATGCATCAGAACAGTAAAATACCCTTCTGGGAAACTTTCTCAACATCTCAAGTAAGGAAAGATCAGTCTTTCTTTGGAGTTGTCATAAAAATTTGTACCTATCTTAGATACTTAGCTATATTCTTCAATCACAATTTAAGAATTAATTCAGCAATAACAATATAAAATAACAATATTTAGCATTTATTGAACATTTTTAACTTTACAAATATTATCTCATTTTATCCTCACAGCAAACCTGGGAGGTAGGTGCTATTATCATTTCCAATTTACAACTGAAGCAGAAGTTAAATAACTTGCCCAGGAGTTACAAAATCAGTAATTATCTGAAGTAAGATTTGAATTCAGTTTTTTTCTGATTTCAGGTCCAGTGCTCTACTCTCAGACACCTAACACTTACTAGCCCTGTGACCTTGGGCAAGTCATTTAACCCCAATTGCCCTGGCTTCCACCCTCTAAAACAAAACAAAACAAACAAACAAACAAAAAACAGTCAGGATCAAACAGAACCTAGCAGCTCCTACAATAATAGATCAGAGGGAATGGAATTCGATATATGATAAGGCAAAGAAATTTAGACTACAACCAATGATCAATGACCCAGCAAAACTGAACATAATCTTTCAGACAAGGAGATGGTCATTCAATGAAATAAGGGGCTTCCAGACCTTCCTGATGAAAAGGCCAGAGTTTAAATGGAAAATTTGATCTCCAAATACAAGACTGAACAGAGACATAAAAAGGTAAGTAGAGAAAATGTGCGCATGTACACACACACACACACACACCTTGTTATTCAATAAGAGAAAAATGCATATAGGAGGATGATACTTGTTAATGTAGAGAACTGTATAATTATTACAACATTTAAAAGGGATATACATAGATAAAGGGTGTGGGTATAAATTAACTTATGTGATGATTAAAAAAAATGTATTAAGCAATGTAAAGAGATTTCAATGGGAAAGGAGGTAAGGAGTACATAGAAAAGGGTAAATTATACCTCATGAAGAGGCATAAAAACATGTTAGGAGAGGGAAAGGAGAGAGGGAGATGAATATCGTATGAGTCTTTCTTTCATTGGTTTTGGTTGAAGGAGAGAATAGCATACTCAGTTAAGCATAGGAATCTAATGTGAAGAGATAAAAAAGCTTATTACAGCAGAGTAAAGGAAGGGAGGGAAAGGATCATTTTTTGAGATTTGCTCTCATCAGATTTGTTTCATGGAGGGAATAACATACTTTTTTAAGTATAAAAATCTAATATGCTCTACAGACAGTAGTAGTGGAAAGGTTTAAAAAGGAGGAGAGAGAGTAGTTAGAAGATGGGAAGAAGTAATAAGGGGAAAGGGTAGGAAAAGGGAAAGGGGCTGATAGGGAGGGAATATTGAGGGAGGCAGTGGTCAAAAGGAAAACTCTTAAGGAGGAAAGGGAGAAGGAAGAAATAAAAGCATAAACAGGGGAGGGAATAGGATGGAAAGAAAGATAAAGATAGTAATCTTAACTGTGAATGTGAATATGGATGTGATGAACTCTCCCATAAAACAGAGGTGGATAGCAGAATGGATTAAAAACCATTATCCTAGAACATGCTATTTATAAGAAACACAATTGAAACAGGGGGATACACGGAGGGTAAAAGTAAAAAGAGTAGAATATATTATGTTTTAGCTAAAATTAAAAAAAAAGCAGGAGTAGCAATCCTAGTCTCAGACAAAGCAAAAACAAAATAGGTCTAAATGAAAGAGATAAGGAAGAAAACTATACTCAGCTAAAAAGCGCCATTGACAAAGAGGCAATATCATTACTAAACATATATGAACCAAGTGGCATAGCATTCTTGGAGGAGAATTTAAAGAAATAAGAAGAAAAAAAAATAGCCTCTCTGAACTTGATATACCTTCAAAATAAACAGGAAAGAAGTTAAAGAGGTGAATAGAATTTTTGACAAGGTAGATGTAATAGACCTCTGGAGAAAATTGAATGGGAATAAAAGGGAATATACCTTCTTATCAGCATGACATGGCACACACACAAAAACTCATAATTTATTAGGGCATAAAAACCTCACTATCCAGTGTAGAAAGGTGGAAATATTAAATGCATCTTTTTCAGATCATGATGTAATAAAAAAATTACATGTGATAAAGAGCCATGGGAAGACTAAAAACTAAATAGAAACCAAATAATCTAATCCTAAAGAATGTGTGGGTCAAAAAACAAATGGTAGAAACAATCATTATCTTCATTCAAGAGAATGACAAAGATGAGACAGCTTACCAAATCTTATGGAATGCAATGAAAGTGGTTCTTAGGGAAAGTTTTATATCTCTGAAGGCTTACATGAATAAAATAGAGAACAGGGAAAGTGGTGAATTGACCATCCAACTGAAAAAGATTGAAAAAAAATTTTTAAATCCTCAATTAAATACTAAATTAGAAATACTGAAAAGCAAAGGACAGATCAATAAAATTGAAATTAAGAAAACTATTGAACTAATAAATAGATCTAAAAATTGGTTTTATGGGGAAAAATAATAAAAATGATAAAACTTTAGTCAATTAAAAAAAAAAACCGAAATTACCAGTATCAAAAATGAAAAGAATGAATTTACCTCCAATGAAGAGGAAATTAAAATAATAATTAGGAATTATTTTGCCCAACTGTATGCCCATAAATTTGACAATTTTAGTGAAATAGATGAATATTTATGAAAATATGAATTGCCCAGATTAACTGAAAAATAAATAATACACTTAAATAACCCCATCTCAGAAAAAGAAATTGAACAAGCCATCTATGAATACCCTAGGGAAAAAAATTTCAAGGGTCCTATGAATTTACAAGTGAATTCTAACATTTAAATAACATTTGATTCCAATACTTTTTAGATTACTTGGAAAATTGGAGAAGGAGAAATTCTAGCATTTTTCTTTTTTTTATGATACAAGCTGGTACTGATACCTAAATCAGGAAGATCCAAAACAGAGGAAGAAAATTATAGACCAATCTCCCTGATGAATATAGATGCAAAAATGTTAAATAAAATATTAGGAAAAAGATTGCAGCAACTAATCATAAGAATAACACACTTTGATCAGGTAGGATTTATTCTAGAAATGCAAGGTGGGTCCACTATTAGGAAAACTATCAGCATAATTGATCATATCAACAACAAACCATATGATTATCTCAATAGATACAGAAAAAGTTTTTGACAAAATACAACACCTATTTCTATTAAAAACACTAGAAAGAATAGGAATAAATGGGGTCTTCCTTAAAATAATAAGTAGCTTCTATCTAAAAGCATCAGCAAGTATTATATATAATGAGGATAAACTAGAAGCATTTCCAATAAGATTAGGGGTGGAACAACAATGTCCGCTATCACATCTGTTATTGAATTTAGCACAAGAAACATTAGTTGTACCAATAAGAGAAGAAAAAGAAAAAGAAAACAAATTAGAATAGTCAAGGAAGAGATTGA
>JAQQSV010010318.1:0-13288 GCA_028646515.1 Pseudochirops corinnae | reverse complement strand
AAAAACAGATCAAAAGATGGAATGGGACCCCCATTTAGGGTAGGTAGGAGGGGGGAACTAACAAATGGAGAGAAGGAACAATCCATTATTATTTTCACTGTTTTCTTTTCCAAGGGGAATAATTTTTGACCTGAATAGGACAGAACAAAAAGGTTAATAAGGAATTGAAACCTAAGAAAAATATCACTGAATTTGAGGGTTGGAAGGGTCCCTTAATGGCCATCTAGTCTAATCCATAGTCAAAAGGACCCCCTTCTCCCACCAAAATACTCAACAAGTGGTTATCCAGACCTCCATCAAGTGGAGCCTAAAGCAGCCCATTCCACACTGGGATAATTCTCATTGTTAGGCAGTTTATCCAGATGTCAGTTTACCTCTATGTGATTTCCCTCATTGTTCTTAGTTCTGTCCTCTGGGGCTAATCAAGACAAACCCCATCCTTTTTCTACATGATGCCCCTTCAGACACTTAGCATCTGAGTCTTCTCCAGGCTACCTAGTTCCATTACCTTCAGCCGGCCCACTGTTTGTGTTCAGGGGAGGCCAACCACAATGGTGAATGTCTGTGTCCTTGAGGATACTGTCCAGAACACAGACAGCTGATCAGTGTTCCTTCTGTGGGGCCCAGGGCTGAATAATATTCCACACGTCTTCTTAGAAGGGCAGATCCCTGTTGGACTGCCACCTCCTTATTCCTGGAAACAACAGCCTTCTTAATGCAACCCAAGGTCACGGTTGTTTCTGTGTCAGCTTACACTCTGTCTCCATCACAGATTCTGCATGGCAGAGCTCATTTTCCCTCCAGCATTCCTATGCTTTTCACCCCTAGCACCTGGTTCTTCCTTGTTAACGAGAATAAGATTCAGTGCAGAATTTCATCTTACTAGTTGCTCTACCATTTGGAGAGTGACATTTTCATTAACACAAATCAAGGAGCCATTTATTAGCTGTTTGGATTTTGGCGGAGAGAAAGAGAGAGCTCCAGCAGATGTCTGGTTTATTGAAGATCCCCATCACTGCATATCATGTTCCCCTTCCAGGCTTGTGATCTGTTTCCCAAATTCTCCTTTTATTTCCTCCTACTGGGAGATATTAAGAGAGCCCCTAATTATTCTGGATGAGTTCAAGTCACCAGGCCCAGGAAACAACATCCCAGAATATCTGAAGGAGTGGTAATTGCTGAATTGTCCCATACTGGACATGGCCAAATGTTGCCCTGGAAGAGAGTCTGCAGAGTGTAACCCAATGACTCTTGGCAAAATTCTAGAATGTATTATTAATATATTAACAATAATAATAAAAAATTATATTGCCTCATCAAGAGCAGATCATGCCATCCCCTTTTAAAATAATAATAATAGCTAGCATTAATTTATTTTAAAAATAATTTTATTATTTAAATTTTTAAAGTAATAGCATTGTTTAAACTGGTACCTTCAGGTTTGCAAAATTCTTTCCAAATATTTTCTCATTTGATCCTCACCTGTGAAGCAGGTGCTAATATAATCTCCATTTCACAGGTGAAAAAACTGAAGCTGAGAATGGTTAAGTGACTTTCTCAGGGTCACACAGTTAGTGACTAAGGGAGCATTTGAACTCAAGTCTTCCTGAGTCAAGGCCCAAAGCTCTGGGAACTACGCTGCCTACGTGCCTCTTTTGGACAGATTGTTAAATGACAGAATCAATTTGGATTACCTATATTTTAATTTAAATTTTTTCCCCCAATTATATATAAATATAATTTTAACCTTTTATTCATCCATCCATTCACCCATCCATCCGTCCATTTATTTACTTATTTATTTATTGCAATTTTGAGTTCTTCCAAATGTTCTCCTATTCTCCTCCCCGCTAACACCTCCCCACTCCTGGCATTGAGAAAGCAAGCAATTTGATACAAACGGCTTATCTCTATTTTAGCAAAGCATTTAATATAATTTCTTCATCTGTTCCAGAGATACAGACTAAATAAAGTACAGCTTAGGGTGGATTTTGAACTGATCGATTGGCCAGATCCAAAGGATCAAAAGTAATGGTTCAACACTTATTTGATACTTACATATTACTGATATCCAACCTTCCACTCTGAAGCCTTCACCTGAAGACCTCCAGTGATGGTATCTACATTCCCTTCCTGGACAGCCCAGACTACTCTGAGGCAGCTCTAGGTGTGAGGAAATTTTTCCAGATATCAGTCCTAAATCTGCCCTTTTGTAACTTTCACTATCTTTTTGCAACCTCTAATTCTGCCCTTTGGCTTCCACATAATGCCCAAAGAATCTGATTTTGTCAGTGTGGATACTTCCTCCACCTATGTAGATTGTAAGCCGTCTATGACTTGGTAGATAAGCCCTAGGGAATTACTTGAGAGGTAGGAAGTGTGGAAAGTAGGCAGATAGTTTTCTCAGCCTAATGCTGTATCAATTATACCACACAGCCTCCGACTTCCACGTTGTAATCATTTAAATGCTTCTTTTTGTAAATTCCTTCTACTTCCTTTTTTTTTTTTGTCTTTTTCTTTTGGAAGGGGGAAGGCAGGGCAATTGGGGTTAAGTGACTTGCCCAAGGTCACACAGCTAGTAAGTGCTAAGTGTCTGAGGCTGGATTTGAACTCAGGTCCTTCTGACTCCAGGACCAGTGCTCTATTCACTGCACCACCCAACTGCCCTTCTACTTCCTTGTAAAAGAGAATGATGGACCAGACTGTGGGATGCACTTGTAATTCTTGCTGTCTGGGAGGCTGAGGCTGGGTCATCTCCTGAGCTCTGAGTTCTGAGATACACTGGACTAAGTTAAGTTTGACATTAATACAGTGAAGTCCCAGGAGGAGGGGGCCACTAGATTGTGTAAGGAGGGCTGTGTCTGAGAAAGAGCAGGTTAAGGTTCCCATGCCAATTAAAGTGAGATTGAGTCTGTGAGCAGATCAAGCACTTCTAGTATGGGCCAGATAGGGAGACCTAATGAGAAACAGAGAGGGGAAGAAAGAGAGACAGTAACAGAGATAGAGACAGAAACAGAGCGACCAAGACAGGATAGAATGGGGTTGATTTATTGTTTCATTGGACAAAGAGTCTGGTCTTGGATCTTGTAGGCAATGGGAGATTAGTGGAGGTTGGGAAAGTGATTTTCAGTATAGATTGGAGGAAATGAAGGTAATATTTAAAAATTGCTTGATAGATTGGGCAAATAGAATGTGATCCTGTCTACCTATTCTATTAATAAGACTTGAAAATCAGAAGCTTGTCTTGCTTGCAAATACTTTCATTCAAACAAGCACCTGAGGATGGGAGTTTTCAGATCTTAGCAGTCACATGCATGGATTGCACACAATATCCAAAGGTGATTCCTTAGTCTTTCTGTCCAGACCTTATCATACTCAGTTCCATATTGTATTTAAAGCTTCTCAATGTCACATCCCACTGGAAGTAGTTTAGACAAGTGGTTCAAACTCAGGAATAGAAACAGATCCCTGCAGGCTGCATATTGACTTAGAAAACTACAAATTGATATTATCTAAGATGTACTGAATTTCTATTTTTTTTTTTCAATTTCCAGTTACCCTCCAGGCCACATTTGGGATGTGTGTTTGACACCTCTGCTTTAGACAATCCCCAGACAGAGCCATCTGCCCGAAAGCTTCTGACACATTCCTCCAATCTTGCCATATCAGTCTCATCATCCCTAGGTTTTATGTCCAGTAAGAGGGAAATCTTGGTCACCATAGCAGACTTGTAAAAATTCTTTAATTCATATTATATGGGACATTCTTTTCTGTTTCTTTAATTTCTTTCTTCTTGGATCCAAAGAGGTCAATACTGTCATCATCTTTGCTCTCTGCCTGTGTATCTCCTATGGCAGGAGACCTTTTCTTGGCCAAAGCCTTCTTGGTTTACCTTTCGCTTCTCATGAGACTTAATGTGATTCCGCCAAAGGAGAGCATGGTGACAGTCAGCAGACTTGTACGGACAAAGACCGCCATGTCAGTCTGGGATGGCGGATCCCTTTCAATGTCACCCTTATCCATCAGAAAGTCACTGAGTTGCTGGAGACCTGTGGGCATCTTGGAACCTTTGAATCCCACAACAGTACATGTGATCTGAGAAAAATGGTGGCCGCAGCTAGCAGCAGTCACTTGCAGAAAAAAAGATGACCCCCTCTATTTCTAACCCTCCCTCTCAGCTCATATGCATTCTGTACCCTTTGGGTTGGTCTGGTGTGGATACCCCTAGACTGTTTGTGACAATTATATGCACATTGGCATTATGTGCTGCTAGGTGGTGCAGTGGATAGAGCACAGGGCCTAGAGAAAAGAAGACCTGAGTTCAAATGTGATCTCAGATACTTACTGGCTGTGTGCCCCTGGATAAGTCACTTTACCCTGTCTGCCTCAGTTTCCTAATCTATATAATAGAGATAACAATGGCACCTCCCAGGGTTGTTATGCGGGTCAAATGAGATAATTGTAAAGCATCCTTTTAGTTGTTTGTTTGTTTTGTAGTCATGTCTGACTCTTTCTGATACCATTTGGAGTTTTCTTGGCCAAAATATTGCCCTTTCCTTCTCCAGCTCATTTGACAGGTGAGCCAGTTCTCCTGATAACAGGAGGTACTCGACAGTACTGACTCCCCAAAGTCATACAGGGAATTTGTGGCTTTGTAGGATTTAGAACTTCGAGGGAACTCAGAGGTTATCAAGTGCACCCCTTTTTACAGATGAGGAAACTGAGGCCCACAGAGAACCATCACTCATTCAATTAGCAAGCATTTATTAGCCAGATGCCAGGTGTGAGACATTGTGTTAGGCTCTGAGAAGAAACATAAAAGGGAGATAAATCCTTACCCAAGGCAGTACATACATACATACACACATACATATACATGTAAATCCTTACCCAAGGTAGTACATACATACATACCTATACCTATATGCATATACCTATATATCTCCTTTTCTAAGATAATACAGACATAATACATATCTGTACCCAAGGAGTATATATATATATATCTCACAATAATAATAATAATAACTCATGCTCATATAATACTTTAAGTTTTGCAATGTGCTTGACAACTATTAACTTGGTTTGCTTTTCTAAGTAGCCCTGGGAGACAAGTATTAACATTACATGCATTTTACAGATGAAGAGATGAAAGGTCAGGGAGACCTTGCCTTGTCAAGAATCACAAAGCAGAGTGAGAGGCTTTTGTAATTAAGTCATGGGACTTGAACCCAGGTTTTTCTGCCTCCAAGCCCAGCCCTTCATCCAGTGCCCAAGACGCTGGGCAGCACAGCCACAGCTCAAAGCTTGGGAAGCGCAGTGCTCTGGTCCTGCACCCCACTCTCGGGCCCCTTCCCCACATCTCTCCAAGCCCCAGACAGTCACTTGATCACGCCTCCAGTTTTCTCCTCATCCTCAGAGCTGCTGGGGCAGCTTTCTGGGATTATCTCTTCCTGTCATCGGATTTCCCTCCTGGATTCTTCCCACCCCCTGAGCTTTACGGAAAGCCTTTGTGGTTTGCAGCCAAGTCCCCGTGTTTACAATTCCTCCCCGTTCAGCATCCTCAGTGGCTGCGTGCCTTCTAATCTTTCCTCCTGGGGGGTCTGGACGAGAGGCAGCTGGGCTGGAATCGGCCACAAGAATGCAGGAGTGAAGAGGCAGCTTTTCCATCCTCCCCGCTGGGGGAACAATTGTAAAGGTCCCCATGAAATTCTTGAAATAACATGGCCATTATGCGGGTTGTCCCAGAGCCAATGAAAAGATGATAAAGCATTGAGTTTTCATTTTGGAAACAATGGGAAGATTTACATGCCAAGGTTACTCTTAAGATTGTGAGGCTTCATGAAATTTAAAAATAGATTCTCAGCTTTTTTGTTTGTTTCAGGAGAGGTCTTGATATTGTAGGATTTAGTTGATCTTGGTGAGCATTTATTAATGATCTACCAAGTTCCACACACTGTGCCAGGTGCTGGAGATGCAAAGAAAAATGCCACATTATTCCTGTCCTCAGGAAGCTTCTAGTCTTTTGGAAAGAAACAACCCGATTAAATGCAAATAGTATACAAAATGACCCTAGGAGGGAAGATGCAGACTTAAGATCAAGGGCAGTTTGTTAATGATGGGATAGAGGCACAACGGACAGGGAGGCTGGAGGGGAGTAGGGACCGAAGCAGGATGGGTCACTCATGAATGGTGTGAGGGAGTGAAGAGAGGTGACCAGGCAGATTGGGACTCTGGGTCATGGGGCTGCTGAGCAGAACAAGTAGTTGTCCCAACCTTCCACAGTAGAGGGGTCAATGTAGATTTGAGTGTCATTCTCTGGGCCAGAAGTAGGAGGTGAGAGGGAAAGAGGGACGCAGCGGGAGAGATGATGAATTTCTTCTCCTGCTTGAAGACCAGGGCGGTCGTTGGCAGAATCTGGGGTCTAGCGCAGGAGATTTGAGGAGTGAGGTGTGTTTGAGGTACTTACCCTTCAGTTCTCAACCAGGTCTGCTCTGCCCTGTGGCTTAATCTAAAATTGAATAGATTATAGCTCTAAGGTGTTTTTTTAGAGGTGAGGGCCCACTGTGGTGGCAGCCTTTGGTCCTGGAATAGTGTCTGGCATTGAGTGACCAAAAGTTGGTAGGGGATTACTGCACTTAGGAATCATGTATGAGGTCTTTGTGACTGACGCTTTTTAACACCGATCCTTCGTAAGTATGAATGGATAAAAGAGTATGGTGTCTGAAGTCAGAGGTTTGTTGTTAATCAATTATTTCAGTCATGTCCGACTCCCCATGACCCCATTTGGGATTTTCTTGGCAGAGATATTGGAGCAGTTTAACGTTTTCTTCTCCAGCTCATTTTACAGATGAGGAAACTGAGGCAAACAGGGTGAAATGACTTGTCCAGGGTCACACAGCTAGGAAGTGTCTGAGACCAGATTTGAACTCAGGAAGGTGAGTCTTCCTAGCTTCAGGCCTGGTGCTCTATCCTCTGTGCCACCCAGCTGTGATTGCAGATCTCTGGTTCACTACCTGTGTGGCACTGGTCAGGCCTCCTAACTTCTCTGGGCCTCAGTTTTTTTCTCTATAAAACTAAGGGGTTGATCTCATTCAGAAGTTATGAACCTTTGTTATGTGGCGTAGCCCTTGGGCAGTCTGGTGAAGCCTGTGGACTCCTTCTCAGAATCATCTTTATTGGAGAAAATGCCAGATTTCAGTTAGAGGTTAGTGAAAATTCAGATGTAATTTTTTTTCCCTTCCAAGTTCACAGGACTCCCTCCCCCAATCTATGCATGGACCCCTTAAGAAAATCCACAGACTCTCTTTAAGAACCATTGGACTTGATGGATCCCTAAGGCCTCTTCCAACCCTAAATCTATGGCCCTCTGGTCCTCTGACCTTGGAATAACCCCCTCAGGATGTGGAAGTTTGATTAGCTTTGTGGTCATGAGGACAGGGAGGGAATAATCTGCCTTGCTGTTTCTGTTAGCTAGTAATTTCCTATTCCAACGCTTGTTAAATGGGTCATAAAAAATGAAGCATTAGGCCCTTCCTCTGGGGTCTAAAAGAAATGAGGACAGACCATAATGGAAATCAAGTGGTGACATCTTTTTAGCCTCCTGATGCAACCTCTTTGACAATGGTAGACCTTTCGGTTGTTTTTGGTTAGACCCCAAGCCCATTTGTTGTTGGCCAGTGCTAAGAGATAAGATGTGTATGTGAAGAGGGGGGCGGGGATCCCAGTGGGTTAATGGAGATGACTTAAAGTGGGCTTCATAGACATCTAATGAATTGTGGCGACTAGCGTTTGTGCCAGAAAACAGATGATACAATGCTTCTGTCAGGGAAAAATTGTGGGGACTGAATGGTGTATATGTTATCAGATGTGACCCTGTATTGGTTGGTTTGACTTATTCATTCTTTATCATAAAGGTAAAGAGGTGTGGTGGTGGGAGGGCATACTGGGAAGTAATTATGGTCTAAAAATAAAAAAAACTTTCAAAAAAAGAGAAGAAAATGGATGTCCTCACTTGGCCTGCTGGTCAACCCAAAGGAGTTGTAGCCAACAGCCAATCCAGTGTTGTGTGTCCAAACACAGTTCCAGGCAAGTTTTAACTCTTCAGTCCGGCCTTGAAGACCTGGTGCTCCATTTGGCAGCTGAAGCTCTTCACAACCCATCCACTTCCTACCTGTCCAGCCCTCTGCTTTACTCTTTTCTATATTTTCTGTGATCCAGCGGCACTGGCCTGTTGGCCATTTGTACACAAGACAGTTCATCTCCTGATGTCATGCCTTTGCAGTGGTAGTCCACCTGTCCTAGAATGTGCACTTTCCTAATCTCTATCACCTAGATTCCTGAGTTTCCTTCAGAATCTCCTCTTTGCAGGAGGCCTTTCCTTACCCCTGTCCAACCCAGTGCCTTCCCCTTCGAAATAAGCTTCCATCTACCTTGGAAATATCTTTTATGCATCCAGTTATTTACTTATTCTCTCTCCTGTTGGAATGTAAGCTTCCTGAGGGCAGGGACTATCTTTTACCTTTCTTTGCATCCCCAGCATTTATCACAGTGCCAGGCATAAAGGAGACACTTAAAAGATGCTTTCAGTCAATTGTGATCCCCAACCTACTCTTTGAGTCTCATCTTTTATTGTTCCTCTATAGCAGCAGTTCTCAACCTGTGGGTCTCGACCCCTTCAGGGGTTGAATGACCCTTTCACAGGGGTTGCCTAACACCATCAGAAAACCCATATTTCCGATGGTCTTAGGAACCAAGACACCGCTCCTCTATCTGTCTCCAGGCAGGTCTGCCCACATGCAGATACGCCCACATATAAGTATTAAAGGATCATGGCATTAGGAAGGTTGAGAACCACTGCTCTATAGGAATACTTTACTTTAGTCAGACTTATCCTCTGAAGATGCAATTCCTGCCTCCAGATCTTTGCTCATAACATTCCCCTCCTTGTTTTCTCTCCTCCCCACATACCCAAATTGTATCCATTTTTAGATCTCCATCTTAAATCAGAGATCCTTTCTTTGACTCCAGCCCTTTGTGATCTCTGTTCATGAGACCTATGACATTCAGTGCCCATTACTGGTTATGTTACCTACCTACTAACAATTAAATTCAGTAAGCACTTATTTAAAAAATTATTGAAAGCTTTTGTTTTTCATCCTCTACACTTCCCAATAGCTCTCTCCTTGACTGCCTTCTCAGAGATACATCCTTTATTGTTCTTGTAGCTGCTTAGTTGTTTCAATCACATCCTATTCTTTTTGACTCCATTTTGGGGTTTTCTTGGCGAAGCTACTGGAGTCATTTGTCATTTCCTTCTCCAGCTCATTTTACAGAAGAGGAAACTGAGGTCAATAGGGGGAAATGACTCACTCAGGGTCACATAGGCAGTAAGTCTGAGACTGGATTTGAACTCTTGAAGTTGAGTCTTCCTGATCCCCTAACCACTTCTCTATCTACTGTGCCAACTAGCTGCTCTCTTTCCCATAAGGATAATAAAGTATTAAAAAGACATGGGATAAATAGCTCAATAAGTCTAAATAACATCAAAAAAGTCTCGACGTATCCAGTGTCCCAATTCCATAGTCCCCCACCTCTGTGAAGACGAAGAAGGTACTTCCTCCTCTCTCTTTTTTGGCACCAAGCCTGGTTATTATGGTTGCACAGCATTGTTTTGTTGTTGTTCTTTCCATTCACATTGTTATAGTTGTTTTGTACATTGTTTCCCTAAATCTGTTTACTTCATTCTGTATCAGTTCATGTAAGTCTTCCTAGACTTCTCTGTGTCCCTCATCTTCATGATTTCTTACAATATTCTGTTACATTCAGGTACCACAATTGGTTTATCCATTCTCTGACTGATGAGCATCCTCTGTGTTTCCAGTTTCTTTGCTACTCTAAAAAGTTCAGCAAACGTTGACTATGTACCTACTGTATACCCAACACTGTCTTGGGTATTGAGGATACAAAAGAAAAAAACCAGAATAGCGCCTGCCCTCGAGTACTTGCATTCAGCTGAAGAGAACAGCATCAAAAGAGATAAAGACAATATATATACATATATATATATATACATACATACATACATATATATATATGTATATATGCCATGTACTATGATGTGTGTATATTATTTTGCATTATTTAACTTTTCATGTAATCCTGGACTCTCCTACTAGACCATAAGCTTCTTGAGGACAAGGACTATGTTTTATACAACTCTGATATTCTCCTATATTCCCTAATACTGTGCTGAACACAAAATAGGCACTTTTAATTATAGCTCTAGAGCTGGGCGAGATGTCACATGTTATCTAATTTGTCCCCGTCCCTTGTTTTACAGAGAAAGAAACTTAAACCTAGTGAGTTTAATTTTTGCCTTAGCTCACAAAGCTAGGAAGTGTTAGAGGTAGAATTGGAACCCAGACCCTCTGTTACTAAATTGAAATATCTTCCAAGCACTGTGCTGCTTCTTAAAATTGGTCAAAAGTAAAAAGCCCAACCCACATTCCCATCTTACTGTTTGTGCCGATAGATTCTGACATCGATTTGGGAATTTTGAACTCATGAAAGGGAAAGTTTGACTTTTATGAGCTGGTCAGATATGGGTTGGGTTGAATAGTTTCTGAGGACCCTTTCAATTCCAATATTTCTATGTTTCCGTGGTACGATAAACACCATCATCACGTCTAGCACTTCCATTCACTCACGTGCAGATCCGTGTGCACACGTGTGCAGACAGGCCCCCATTGTGGCTCAGTGTCTGGTTGGGCAGCGTGAGCCTCTGGACATCCTTGTGCCTGGGTTTCTTTTAGCAAGTTTCCAGGAAGTTTGAATGTTCCCTCCAAGCCAGCAGAGACTCTTGTTCTTGCCAGGGGTGCGTGGCAACATTATGCGAGTGGGAGCTTTTCCCATGCTTAATGCTGGGCCTTTGAAAATGCACATACGGCTTGTTGTTTCCCTTCTTGCTTACAGGGTGAGGTCCACTGGGCCCCTGTGTTTTGGCTGGGCTGTTCCCAGCCCTGGCTTTGGTCATGGCAGCAGCGGCCTCAAGTATGTGTGGAAACAATGGCGGGTTTTGTTTTTCTTACTTTCAGTTCTGGATAGGGAGCAGAAGCTTTGGGTAATGGACTTACCATGTGGCTGGAAGTGAAGGTTGTGCATCTCCCAGAGTCAGGGCCCTCACTCCTTGCAGGCAGGCGTGGCTCCCATTTCTGGAGTATTGGGTTCAGGTCTGGGCACCACATTTTGGGATGGACTTTGACTATCTGGAAAACCTTCAGAGGAGGGCATCTGGGATGGTGAAGGGACCAGACTTCATACTGTAGAAGGATCAGTTGGAAGAACTTGGGATGTTGAGCCTGAAAAAGAGAAGATTCAATGGGAATATAATTTAAGGGGCACTCAAGCTTTTAAAGGGCTGTCGTGTCAAAAACAGATTAGACTTTGCTTGGCCCCAGAAAGCAGAAATAGAACATGCAAAGAGGTAGATTTTGGCTGGATATAGGGAAAACCTTCCTGGCCATCACACGTGTGATGGTCAGGAACAGGCTGCCTTGGGAGGTGGTCAGTCTGGTGTCCCTGGAGGCCTTCAAGTCAAGGCTAGATGACTCTTTTTTTTTGCTTTTTGGAGGGGGGAAGGTAGGGCAGTTGGGGTTAAGTGATTTGCCCAGGGTCACATGGCTAGGTGTTTTTTTTTGTGTGTATGTGTTAAGTGTCTGAGGCCGGATTTGAACTCAGGTCCTCCTGACTCCAGGGCCGATGCTCTGTTCACTGCACCACCTAGCCGCCCCTTCGATGACTTCTTGTTGGGAGAATTGGAACAGGGATTTTGATTCAGGCATAAGCTGGGCTACATACAGTGACACTGAAGTCTTTTCTCCAGCGCTGAGACTCCTTTTAGCCTAGAGAAGGGCCCTACTGTAAACAAGACAGGAAGAGAGACACTATGTGCAGTCATGACTCCAGGTAGCTGGTTTGGAATGAGTTATATCATGATGGTACCATTTCTGTCTAGGATTTATGTTGGAAGGGACAATAGAGATCACTTGCCTCAGTGGTTTCCATTTAGGGGTTCACAACCATAACCCAAGGGGTTTGCTCTAAAAATTCTTAAATTGTACCTTAAGCAGTAATTAATTGCATCGTATTGTGAGTAGTATAGTAAGTTACCATGGAGGTCCTCAATACATTTTTGTTGTTGTTATTGAAAAGAGTTTGTGGAACAACAACAACAAAGATAGGGATCACTGACATACGCCAGCGGCTTTGTTTTACAGATATATACCCTGAGAGCAAAGATGTCAATGGGTAATGCAGTGAACAGTGAATTTAATCCGAGGACCTTGGGTCAAATCCTTGCCCTGCTACTTACTAGTTGTGTGACCTTGGGCAAGTCTCTTCCCTTTTCTTGTCCCAGCTTCCTCATCTGTAAAATGAACAGGAGTGAAGGGAGGGAAGAATGAAGGAAGGAAGGAAGGAAGGAAGGAAGGAAGGGAAGAAGGAAGGAAAGAAGGAAGGAAGGAAAAGAAGAATGAAGGAAAGAACAAAGAAAAAAGGAAGAAGGAAGGAAGGGAGAAAGGGAGAAAGGAAGGAAAGAAGGGAAGGATGAAGGAAGGGAGGGAAGGAGGAAGGGAGGAAGGAAGGAAGGAAAGAAGGAAGGGAGGAAGGAAGGAAGGAAGGAAGGAAGGAAGGAAAAGAAGAACAAAGGAAAGAACAAAGGGAAAAAAGGAGGAAGGAAGGAGGGAAGGAAGAAAAAAAGAAGGGAGGGAGGAAGGAAGAAGGAAGGAAGGAAAGAAGGAAGGGAGGAAGGAAGGAAAGAAGGAAGGAAGGAAAAGAAGACTGAAGGAAAGAACAAAGAAAAAAGGAAGGAAGGAAGGAAGGGAGAAAGGGAGAAAGGAAGGAAAGAAGGGAGGGAGGAAGGAAGGGAGGGAAGGAGGAAGGAAGGGAGGGAAGGAGGAAGGGAGGAAGGAAGGGAGGAAGGAAGAAAAGAAGGAAGGAAGGAAAAGAAGAACAAAGGAAAGAACAAAGGGAAAAAAGGAGGAAGGAAGGAAGGAGGGAAGGAAGAAAAAAAGAAGGGAGGGAGGAAGAAAGAAGGAAGGAAGGAAAGAAGGGAAGGAGGAAGGGAGGGAGGGAAAGAGGAAGGGAAGAAGGAAGGAAGGGAGGGAGGAAGGAAGGGAGGAAGGGAGGGAAGAAAGAAGGAAAGAAGGAAGGAAGAAAAAGAAGAATGAAGGAAAGAACAAAGAAAAAAGGAGGAAGAAAGGAAGGAAAGGAGAAAGGAAGGAAGGAA
>JAQQSV010010317.1:0-13288 GCA_028646515.1 Pseudochirops corinnae | reverse complement strand
CAGAAGAGATAGCAAACAGCATCTCAATCCAAAACATGGTTCTATGATTATCTGCTTATATGACTTTGGTATTTTTGCATGTCATCTATAAAGTGAGGGAAGGGGAGGAGTTTCAACTTGTAAGATTTATTATACTGTTTAGTAATAAACAATTTAAACATCTACTATGTTCCAGACAGACATCATACACTGCACTAGGGATAAAAAAAACAAAAAACAAAAAAAAAAAACAAAAAAACAAAAACAAAAAAAAAACAGGCAAATGATGACCTTTGCTCTCAAGGAGCTATCAGTGTAATGGGGGTTACAGCATGCAAACAACCAGATAGATAGATAGATAGATAGATAGATAGATAGATAGATAGATAGATAGAAGAAAGGATAAATGAGGGAAGGGATAGAGGGAGGACAGGAGGGAAATCACCATCATTTATCTAAGATAATTTGGAGGTAATCAACAGAGACAAGACACTAGAATTAAGGGTTTGGATAAGGCTTCCTAGAGAAAGTGGGATTTTATCTGGGATCTGAAGGAAGCTAGGGAAGTCAGGAAGTAGAAAGGAAGGGGGAGAATATTCTTCTACTAATGCAAATCTGCAGTAGATTGGCAATTTGTAGCACTAAAGAGCTGCCTAAAACACTGAGAGTTTGACTTAAAGTCATAGAGTCAATTTTTTTGGAATTGGGGATTGAACCCAGTTTTTTTATTTTTTTCTGATTCTGTAGTCAAGTCTCCAGTAACAGGAGACTGGCACATAATTGATCCTTTAACACTGATTGTTGAGTTTAATTTTATTAAATAAAAATAATCCCACAATGTGGTATTACATGGGACAAAAGCCTAACTCTGCAGTCAGTCAGAAGACCTGAGTTAAAATTCTACCTCCAATGATCATTATGCATATGACCTTGAAAAAGTCTTTTCACTTGTCTGGGTGAAACTCTCCTTATGTAGAAAAGCATGGAGGTGAATCCAACGGCCTCTTGGTCCCTTTTCAGGTTGAGATTAATGGTCCTAATGGCTCTGTACCTAGAGGAACAGACTTTAAAGATAGATGGTATATGAATCACACAAAGAAGACTGGGTTTTTTATTTTGATTTTTTTTTTTTTGAGGCAGAGTTTCCATGTTTGAATAACAGTTCTTTGATCTATTATTTGTACGATTTGGGCAATCTAAGTCATTGCCTCTTGGCACAGTTATATCACTGCTATATTTGGCCTTCAGTGGACTTGGTAACCTCTACATTCCTGTCTAGGTCTAGACCGAAAGAACTGGTTTAGATTCAGCTCTTTCTCTCCCCCAATATACACATTGACATAAAAACTTTCCATTTGTATAACTGGTCAATGGCAGATTAAAATAATAAGAGTTCACATTCAAACAACCCTTAATATTTGCATTGGGTTTTCCATACATTATCTAATGTAAATTTCAAAATAGCTCAGTGAAATAGGAGCTGTGCTCTTTACAGATGCTCCACTTTCAGATGAAGAAAGACTCAGAAATATTTAGCTACATTTCAAGAGTGACATAACTAGTAAATGTTAGAGATTGACCTAGAGCTAAGGTCCTTCTGAATCTAGGTTCTATGTTCTCTCCATTATGCTAGACTCCCTCTTTGGAATAACCTTTGACAAGGGCAATCCTTCATCATTCCTTATAGTTCTAGAGCACTTACAGAGTAAGCAGTTCTTAAAAAAAAAAAAAAAAAGCTGCAGCAACACATTGCCTCTAGGGTCCCATTACTTCCTTGTAAGTATTTGCAAAGTTGTCCTGCAAGATCTTGTCTCTGTTCCCCAACAATGTAGCAGGTGTGATACCAAGCATATGCAGGCTCTTGATTCTGAATTCTCACTCTCTAAATTGCTGAAAGAACAATGCAAGATAATTGCTCTCTCTTTTTCTTTCATCCTAATTGTCTCTTTTCTCTGCAAATGTGTATTTCTCAGCTGCAATTTGGTACACTTATTGTGTAAAAAGAGGCAACTTTCCTTCCTTGCCCATAAAAATTTAGTTGTTTCAGGGGGAGGCTTTACTAACACTATACATCCAACATCATTCTTCCCATTACTGTTGTTTTTAAGGAATTAGAATAGAGAATATTTATGACCTTCATATACAAAAAGGATGGGGGGAAGACAGCATGATAGGGAAGGGTTGCTAGTACTGCCTTCCTTCAGTAAAGACTTAGGTGCAATCAGTTGTCCAGAATTGCACTGATATCTTTGTATTTCAACCAAATAATTGCTTTTCTTTTTTTTTTTTTAAATTGGCCAATGCCAGGAGCTTTGTAAGTAAATTACCAACCCAAATTCTTGGAAATTCATTGTTTCTTTGCATATAGGAGATGAAAATCTCTTCCTCATGCCTGGTATGCCCTCCCTCCTCATATCCAACTCTGGGTTTGGCTAGATTCCTTCCAGGAAAGTGCAGTTCAAGGCTACTTCCAATGCCAGAACTGCCCTGTTCCCCTTACTTCCTAGTGCTCTCTCTCACCATACATATAGATGGTTGATATTTAGTATCAGAAATCTGTGGTGAAAGGAAGCTTCAAAGTTCTCTAGTCTAGCCTTATGATTTTACAGATGAAGAAATTTAATCCCATTGAATTTACATGATTCACACAAGATCACACAGGTCATTAGTAGTGACCCTGGGACAGAATTTGAATGCCTCATGCTAGAAGCAACTTGACCTTTCACCCTTGGTTTGTGACTTTTTATTTCTACCCGCAATTATTGGGGAACTAGTCCATTTACTCTATCTTAGTCCTATTTCAATGGAGCCTCTGAAGCTGAGATGCAACAAAGCATGGATTGATTCTCTGCTGCTTGTGCTAATTTTAGTCTAACAATTAACACCAAGAAAACACAGGTGCTCCGTCAGGCAATGCACCATCCATATGTAGAGCCATCAGTTACAGCAAATTGAGAAATATTGAATACTGTGGATAAGTTTGCTTATCCTGGCAGCAAACTTTCTAGGGATGCACACATGTACACATAGATAATGAAGTTGAGGGAGACATTGCTAGAGCTAACACAGTATTTGAGAGACTCTGAAGGCAAGTGTGGAATAGAAAAGGTATTAGATTGACTATCAAACTGAAGGTCTATAGAGATGCTTTAATGACCTCATAGTTGTATGCCTTTGAAACCTGGGCAATATACGAGCACCAAGCTAGGAAACTGAATCACTTTCATTAGTCTTGTCTTAGGAAGATTCTGAAGATTGCCTGGTAAGATAAGGTATGAGATACTGAGCCACTTTCTCAAGCTGAACTGCCAAGTATTAATACTCTACTGCATAGAACACAACACTGATGGGCTGGCCACATTGTTTCAATGTCAATGGTATGATTATTTAAAAGACTGTTTTGTGGAGAACTCACACAAGGCAAGCACTCACATGGAGATCAGAAGAAAGGATACAATAAAAATCTCTAAGTCCCTCAGGGATCACAAGAGATCTTATCACAACACTGCCCAGCATTGCATGCCTTCGTCAAAGAACACACAATATTCTACAAGCAAAGTAGAGTTGCAATAACTAAAAAGAAACACGAAATGGGCAAATGTAGGGACATCTCTACTCCAAAAGCTAAATGGAATATTTACGCCCAACCTGTAGTAGACTCTGATGGCATTTTATTTGTCTGATTAGTAATAGCCAAAGAAACCAGACTTTGATCTCAAAGTAGTGATATCATTTTGATTCTATTGAAAAATAAAGGACAACAACCAACCCACCCTTGTTTCCTCACTTTACAACCTCAGCAGTCGAGAGGCTTTTGGGGAAAAAAAAAAAAAAAAAAATTCTTTTCTATTTTTTTTTTCTGATTTCAAATCACATATCTTATTTTCAACTGATTCTTGTAACACTATAATACAGGTGATGTTATTATCCCTATCTCAAAGGTTAGGAAACTGAGGAACTGGAACGTTAAGTGAATTTCACAGGGTCACACACCTAGCAAAATTTGAATCAACATCTTAATTTGTTTTCCAGACTCCAAAGCTGAACACTCAACTCTATATGCTACCTTCATTGTATATGCTGTAGAATTTTTGTTCCATGAGGTCAATGATTTACATTTCAGCTTCCCAGTGCTTAAGAGAGTATACTGGTATTATTTATTTGATATATGCCAAAGAAACTGAATATGGGATCTAAAACTCTATATTTATCTTTGAATATATCCTCCCTATGCTTGAATAACATCAATTCAAAGAATAAAGTAAATAAACAGGAGAAAACCTTGAATAGCGTCAGAAATAATAAAATCACTAACTAAGATCAAAAGTCTCAGAGTTGAAAGACACAAGAAACCTCATTTAATCCAAAATATCCCTGAACAGAAAATCCTGCTGTAACAGTCTTCAAAAAATATTATCCAACACCTTTAGGGAGAATAAAGAGGAAAAAAGCTGCCAAGGAATTCTATTTCGTATTTGTGTGCTTATAGAAAAAAAAAAAAAATTTCTTTCTATTCAACTAAAATTTACCTTTGAAAATTATCATCATGTGGATCTTACTATATCCTCTGGATTTAATTAGAAATTTGGATCTGCCTTATACACGACCACTTTTCAAAGGTTTGTAGACAATTATATTTTTCCATTTTTTCTTCTTTATTAAAAATACAGAAATAAATGTTTTGTTTTTACATATTGCCATCTTATACATTTTTTTAGGCTTTAAAAGTTAAAAGGGACAGTTTAATTATCTCATGCTACCTTCACTGTTATAAAAGTTGACTTAGGTAACATAAATGGAATAATAACCACATACATTCCCTAAAACAAATTTAACCAAACTTACCTCTATAGGTAAAGTAAGTTAAGTTACAAACTAAAAAATTACCTTGAAAAAGCCTACATTTACAAAATTAATATCCTACATGATAAAGAAGTCAGAATCAGCTAATTGAGAAGAAGAGATTTATAGATTTCATAGACTCTGTGTTTAGGAAATTCTCTGAAAATAAATATTTTGGAGAGGTTTTAAAGATGCATTCTCTTCTTCCCCTCACTTCATTCCTTACCCGAGGAATTTCAAAAGCCTTTAAGAGTATGATTCTATGAATGAGATTTTAGTCAACTGAGCTTAATGTTAACAGAAGACAGGCTTTTAATTAACTAAAATTTGCAGTAGGAATGGCTCTGAATCTCAAACAATAAAAATTAATAAAACTAAGTCAAAGACATAAAAAAAATCTTATCACATATTCACAATTCAGTGTTGCCAATTTTGCTTTTGTTCTATCATCAGAAATATTTGAAAATGTTCTTCTCTAATAAGGGTCTTTTCTCTCCTTTGGGATTTATTATCTTTACCAGTTGAGATTCTTGAATAAAAGTTTATGCTTTTTTGAAAAACAGTATTCTAAGATCCCTTCTTTTTTTTTTTTTTTTTTTGGTAGAAACTCCAGGACATCTGTGATAATTACTATGGTCCCTCATTACTTGAACTAATTATTTATTGAAAGAAATTCATTTTTATTAAATTGATTTTGTTTGTTAAATATTTATTTATTATTTATGTTTATTAAATAATTAATTTATTCTTTTAATTGAATTGAGAACTCTGGATTTTGGTTTTCACCTTCCGTCAGCCTTTTAGATTCTTCCTATTTTCACTTTATTCACTAGTTCTACTGGATCTGGAATCATGGTTTTCAGGAAGTCCAGTAATTCTTGAATTGTTTCTCATTAACAATTTTCTTTTACATGTTCATAGTTTAGATATAAGCTAATTTAAATTGTTTTCTATGCTTTCAATCTTTTGGTTTTCTGCTAAATTCCCTTGCTGTGTAAAGGAGTCATTGACATCTGGTTGAGATATTCTAGTTTTAACGATCCTGATTACATGGGTCACTTTTCATTTAAAGATAATAATTCTCCTTCCACTTCTTTATCCATAATTCAGTTTTCTTTTTTCCTTCTCTGTCTCTCTCTGTCTCTCTCTTTCTCTGTCTCTGTCTCTTTCTCTCTCTCTGTCTCTCTGTCACTTTCTCTGTCTCTGTCTCTCTCTCTCTTTGTCTCTGTCTCTCTCTTTCTGTCTCTCTCTGTCTCTCTGTCTCTGTCTCTGTCTCTCTCTCTCTCCTTCCCTCCTCTGCCTTCCCCCTTCTCTCCTCTTTCTTTTCCTTTCCTCTTTTTTTCTCTCTCCTTTCCTTTTCTTTCTTTCCATGTTCCTACTTAGCATTCATTTAAAACCTGTAGAAAATCATTTTTCCCTTCAATTATCTGCACGATTTGTGTGTGTGTATGTGTATGTATGTGTGTGTGTGTGTGTGTGTGTATGTGTGTGTGATATTGTCTCCTATATAGGATTACCAGTGTTTCTGGATCTCTAATAATTTTTTCATTGAAGGGAGCTTGTTTTCTACAATTTACCTCTCTTTCTTGTCTTAGCTCCTAAACTGGGACTTTGTTCTAGGACCAAGTTCTGCCTCCTCTTGTATGGAGTAGTCAGCTTTATCTTGGTCTTGGTTACTTGGTTTCTAGCAATTACTTCCACCTCCCACAGTTTGCTTCTCCCTTTCGTTGCCTCATGTTTGCACTCAATCTTTATGGTTCACAATATTGTATCTTCAGAACTCTCTATATTTGAGCATAGTATGTTTGACATGTCAGACACCAAAGGCCTGATGTGACTTTATCTTTCCCAGTTACATTTAAGATCTCCAAAATGCCTTTGCTAACATCCTGTGACTTCCTCAAGGATTCCTCCCTTCTTAAGCTCTAAGGACACAAAGACCTTCAGGCTATCTATATCTCCATTCCATCTCTGGGTAAACTTGAAACCTGCTGGCTTATTTCTCTGTACTTATAGAGTTCTTGATCATTATTTACTACAGGGCATTTTTTAATGTTTTGATGTGGTAGCTGTAGGTAAATATATTTTCCTGCCTCCATTCAGGAAGCCATCTTGGCCAGAAGTCTAGGACCTTATAACATTCTACTGGAGGTTTTCACAAATAAGTTAAAAAAAAAAAGACAAATAAAACATATACAGTATAAATACATAATGATTTGGGAAAATGAAACAAAAAATACATAAACAAGAAATATCACTTGAAGGAGATGTCACTTGAATTGTTAAGGGCATGAGTTTCAGTAATAAGAAGGGGGAGTATAAATTCAAACAGTGGAAGACAACCTGTGTAAAGTCACACAATGAGGAGAAGAAATGTCACAAGAACACTTTTTTACACTCTGGTGTTTAATATCAAACTGCCCATTATAAAGCATGTAAATAGCTTTAAATGTGTAAGAGTGACTTTTTGATTTATTTTACCCAGAACAAGTATTTCTTGTCCCTTTGTAGGCATTTCTTAAGTCTGACCAACATGTGGTTCCTTGTCCCATTCCAGCTTTGCTTAATGAGCTATTTGACTCTATTCCATTTTGACCTCTTTGACAACAAAGTCTATTTTCCTTATTTGGATTTTCAGTGTTTACTACTGCATTTTCCTTGAAATAAGTGATTAATAGTGTTTTATTATTAATTCACATATATACATGCACACTAACTGGAATTAATATTTGTCATGCTGATAGATGTTTGTGAGATATGAAATGTCATAGTTTCAAAGGAAATAAAGCTGTGGTTCACTGAAAGGAGAGTTATATCACGTTGTAAATGAATAGTCTGCCATCCATGTTAGAGCAAGAATTTTATTGGAGAACTAATGGGAAGATCTCGATCAGAGTAAGCTAAAATAAGTAAAAGATTTGAGCTATTCATTCATTGAAAATAAATGTCAATTGATAGTTTAAGCTCAGAATCAGCATCTATGCAATAATCAAAGGACCTGAGTGAGGCCCTCACCATTTTGGAAGGAACCCATAGAGAATTTTCATGAGAACATGAAAAAGGGTGAGAAACCAAGCTCAGTGTGGGTAACCAAGTACAGATGGATAGCCAAGAATGTCTTGCCAATGGCATTGTGAAGGGAATACCCAATATGAAGAAATCCATTGCAGATTTGTTTGGGTATTGAAATAATTTTGGACCTATCTGAAATTTTAAGACAAATCACAAACTGGAAATCCTTTCCAACCAAATATTGAAAATAAGATTGTTGTTTCCCCAAGAAACTAATTAAGAAGAAATATTTGTTGTGAAATAGAAGGCCACCAGGGCAGATGGAACAGCATATTTGAATGGAAACAATGATGTGATCTTAATTATAGTGATGAGATTAAACTACTGTGTTGTATGATTGCTATAAACATAACTTATTTGATTACCACTTCAATTAATTTAAAAAAAAAAACTATTTCTTTCATATGTAGCATCTCCAATATTTAACAAAATGGCTTACAATTGAGGTGATTTGGAAACCAACAGTGCTTTTATTCAACCAGGAATAAAGGAATTGTTTTCCAGAGAGAGGTTGATATCATTTCCTATATATTTTTTTTCTTTTCTTTAAGAAAGGACTTGGGAGTTATATTCTTTAAAATCAAAAGCTTCAGTGGAACAATGTCCACTGCAAGGATATTAACCCAGTATTTCCACTATTCTCTGTAGGTAGAAATAAGATGGTAGGCTAGCCTGAACAATGAGAAGAAAAAAATTAGCAGCAGGTCTATTTGGTAGAATTGATTCTGCCTTCAGACATGTAGTAATTGGCATTAGAAAAATGCGGTGTACTTAAAGCCCAAAATTTTTCATTCTCTTTAATTATTTTTAGGTCATTTTGGTTCTATATCAGAGTCACTTGCTAGAATGAGCTTAGAATATTGAGCTTAGAATATTCAAAGATCTGTCCCTCTTCCTCCTCTTCCTCTTCCTCTTTCTTCTTCTCTTCTCTCTTTCTGTCCCCTCTCTCACATAAAAAAGTTTGCTGTCACCATGGGGAACAACTATTTAGAATCTAAATCTGTTTTAAGATCTCTGAAGGGACCCTGGCCAGAGATAATGTCTAAAGATTATGACTGCCTCAAATCTCTAGGGATTTAATTATGATATTGCAATGCTCCCCAGATCTTAAAGACTGTGTGACTTAGTGAAAAGAGTAATGGACTTGAAGTTAAAGGAAACTTGGAGACAAATTCTCTAAATATCATTCATTTGTTGGGTGACCATTAGCAAGTCACTTCCCTTCTGTATTACTCAGGTTTTTCATTTGAAAATGGGGAAAATAAACTCATTTGGATCACACAGAGAGTTAAAATAACAATTATTTTCAAAATTAACATATTATATTTTCTATATCTTGGAGTTACCTAAATTTTTCTTTGGATGGAGTTGCATACAGAGTCTTGTTGGGTAGTCAATGAATTCATAACGACATAGCTAGTCGTGCATGGGTATCATAGTTCAGAGAGGACTAGCACCTCTAGTGTAATGGCTTACTGAGCCCTTTTCAGTATTGTTCATCCATCTTTGGTGTCCACTCAACTCTTGTCTTTGACTCCAAGAAGCTATACCATGTGTAGCAGTCACATCCCAGTAAAATTATCTTGCCTAAACCAAGTCAAGTGTCATTTATAGCCCTCAATCCTGTCAGTGAATTAGGGGTATATCTACTCCATGTATGTGATGACTTCTTCCAGTGAAGAGGACAATTTGTTACAGTGTTCATGGAGGCAGCTAAAACAGATGCCAAGAAATGCTTAGAGCTTGGTCAGACATCAAAGACACCATGTTTATACACTGAATCCTGGGCCATTGTCAGCAGTTTTGACTTTTGTCTTACCAATTGACTTCAATCACTCTGGAACATAGAGTGAGACTGATGACTCTGTGTAATTCTGCCTCGCAAATCCAATTCACAAAGAAGTCAGGATATAACTCCATGATGTCATTGGTTTTCTTTGAAATGAAGGAGAAGTATGTCATTTCTCTAAGAATCTGTATCCACAAGCCTTTCCTCTGGGTAAGGTAATCCTAGCCCTGCAGTAGTTTTCAGTCTTTCTAAATCCAGACAAGGAATCAATCTCTTTGAGTTTCTCATTAATGAGGAGCTTACTCTTCCTCATTCCTGTCACTTATACCGAGGACCTTAGGGGATAACCCTGTTAGTAAGTTCCTAAATTATAGAAGTGCCACCTTGAAAGAGACCACATATTAGTGGTAATGCTTAAGTTATTCTTTGAATTATCCTGCTTCTCTCTTATGTTGAAGCAAAAGCTCCTTTTGATTCTAGCTTACCCCTTAAATACATGGTTCTGTAATTCCTTGGTTCCCAGCTTTTATACAAGACATGGAATATCTGACTTTGTTTTTTGAATCAATGGATGCTCATTTTTGTACTAAAAGCTTTTATAATTCCTTTGTTCAACCTCAGCTTCTCCTATTTATGTTTCCTTTCTCTTCCATGGAGACAGAAGATAAAGAGAAAATGCCTTTATAAACTTTAGTTCAAACTTTTATGACACAGTGGAAAGACCATTGGCTCTGGCATGAGAGGACCTTGGCTCAAATCTGACTTCCAGTTCTTATTACTTGTTAGATCTTGGGTAAGTCTTTTAATATTCTTGACCTTCAATTTCCTCATCTATGGAATGAGAGTATTAGCAGTGCTAAAGACGGGTTTCCCTGTGAAAGAAGGTGAGTTGGTTCACATTGCTAGCACAGTTAGAATGAGGGTTGGATTTAAAGTCAGAGGAACTCAGGTCAGTTTCTGGAACTGCTATTTTCTTTGTGATACTGGCCATCGTACTGAAAATCTCTGGGGAGCTATTCCTTAATCTTTAAAATAAAAGTTCTGGAAAGATGACCTCCAAAGTTCCTTTCATCCCCATATGTATGATTTAATGACTATGTCAGGTGGACACTCCACATGCTGCATAATTCCCCAGGTAATCTCAAGAGACCAGTAGAAGACTTTCAGTACTCTGACAGTTTATGAGAAGACTTGGCAAAGAATCACGCAGGACTGTAAGGTAAGAATGGAAGATAGTTTCACTATGGAAAGAAATATCTAATGGATGAGAAGATATACGCCAAAATATTACATTTATTATTACCTCCAGTAATTCTTTTTCACTGCTATAATCAAATGCCAATAATTCATTCCTTGAACTAATTTTGTTTTGTGCTGAGAGAGAGAGAGAGAGAGAGAGAGAGAGAGAGAGAGAGAGAGAGAGAGAAACAGAGACAGAGACAGAGAGACAGAGAGACAGACAGAGAGAGAACCACAAAAGAATCACAAAGTTTTGACTTTAGTAGCATTCTGCCTTGAGAAAAGCATGAAATTAAAGGTCAGAAGGAAAAAATTATTGGGGTAGTTCATTTGGAACCAAATTTCAAATCACTTTTAATGACAACCTAAGGAGTTCACATTTTATCCTAGAGGTCACTGAACATGAAAGAGAGAAAGAGAGAGAGAGAGAGAGGGAGAGAGAGAGAGAGAGAGAGAGAGATTGGTTATGTGACTGATATGATCAGTCCTTTACTTTAGAATTATTATTTTGACACTTGTGTGGAGGATGGATTGGAAAGCGGGGAGAAAAAAAAAAATTGGAAATAAGAAACATAATTAGGAGGCCATCACAATATATTAGCAAAGTAGTGATGAATTCCTGAACTAAATAGAGGTCTATTTCAGTGTGAGAAGAGATAAGAAATGTCAATGTACAATTAAGACGATTTAGTGACTAATTGGATATGAGGAGTTAAGAGAGAGTGAAAAAAATGATGTTCTATTTGTTAATGGAAGATTCTGAAAAGGATCATGGTATTTTCAATAGAAATAGGAAAATCTGGAGGATTACTGGGTCAGGTGATATAAGGAGATCAGCAGTTTTGTTCTTCTGGTAACATAAGAAATTAAAAATATCCCACTCTCACCCAGCCTTTCACCCACTCATTGCTTGATTTGGAACTCAAATCAGGAAGGACTCAAAATAGGTAGGACAGTAGTTGAAAAACCATCAGATGGTGGCATAGCATATTAGGAATATTAGGTAATAGCTAATAATTGCTCAGAATACAGCCCTGAAACTCTACGTGGAAAGCTAAAGTTTTATGACATTAGCTAACCAATAGTTAACCTCAATGTCTTTGCAGAAAAGTTGCAAATATCTGAGGCAAAAATCAAGAGATTATAGAGAGTGGATTTTGTCCTGGGAGTAATAGCCCTGATCAGATTTTCTCGGGGCTTTTGTCTTCAACCTCTGAATGTTCAGGCCACATATGATCTCTTTCCCAATAAGGGTGTGGGTATTTGTGGAAGATTGTGTTCTCAAATGTATGAGGGACTTATCAAATGTTTTGCTTTTGCTTTTAATTAAATATATGCTTTAGTAAATAGTCATCTTGTAATTCTGAGATTTCATTTTTTAATTAAGCATGTATAAGTCATGGTTTGAATAGAAGCTTACTCAAAGCATGCTACAACCCTAGACTAAGTTCTGAGTGCTACATATGTTTGCAATGAAATGTAAAGAAGTAAGGTGAAGATTTCAGATTTAGAAATGGATTAATTAAACAGTGGGGAATCAAAGGAAACAAGATCAAATCCTGGTTATATGACTTATTAACTGTTATATATGCTCATATGTATGACATTAACTGTTATATATATATATACACATATAATTATACATGTATAGATGACTTATTAACTATGTGATATTGGATAAGTCAATGAAACTCAAATTCAATAATAAAATGAACGTATTAATTATTGCACTGCCTATCCCACAGCATTATATAGAAAACACTTTGCAAAAATATAAATAACCATATAAATGTTAGCTGCTTTTATAAAGTTATTTTCTCCTGCCTCAGTGTTATGAGAGGTTGCCTTGGTCTGGGTTAGAAGATTATAGTCATAGAGTACCCAATGTGGTTGATATTACTCAACTGAAAAGGTCTTTCAATGCAGGACAAAGAGTGATCTTTCTGCTTTCCCCTCTTCTTCCTCTTCAGCAGAAAGAGTAGAATTCAAATTTACCTCCTCTGGTAAAAATAATGTCCTTATTGACAAAAACCCCAGGGCATTGAGATATCGTATTGTAGATTATTATTATCCTTTAGATACAGTACTTACCCTGGGTTAAAGGAAGTCATGTTCTGTCCACACAGCATGTTGCTAAATCATTTTCATAACAAATTTATTTGCAAAATCTATTTTAAATGATTGTTTTATTCAGACCAAACCAGAAACTCTCTGCATGCCCATCCTCCATCACCACCTACATGTCAAATTTCTCCTACATTCTTTAATGTGAGTTGCAATTACACTTTTATATCAGCTTCTCTCATCACAAAGTTGTAATTAAAACAGCATTGAATCTCAATGCATTTTTTCTTTTTTTTGTTTTTG
>JAQQSV010010316.1:0-13288 GCA_028646515.1 Pseudochirops corinnae | reverse complement strand
AAATGTTATCCTAATATCAATTGACACACGTTGGTCCTTGATGGTATTCTTAAACGCTGGTCTTTCTAGTCTTAAGAGCCTACTTTGTATCCAGTGCTATGCTAGGTTATAGGGAAACATAGAAAGCCCCCATGTTTAAGGGGTTTATGGGGAGGTGATGACACAATGTATAATAGGCAAGTAGATACAGAAGAAAAACAAAAAGCAATTGGGGGAAGGAGTAATTGAGGAAATTAAGAAGGGTAGCTTCCAAGAGGGAGCACTTGATCTGTCTTGCAGGGAGCTGGAGGTCACACAAGGCAGACATGAGGAGATACTGAATTCCTTTCATGAGGAACAGATGGTGAAAAAGCAAGAGACAAGACATGGGTTGTCCAACTAGGAAAAATAACATAACCAAGGAGGTGGCTAGTTCTTTAATAGGAGGCAAATGTTGTTCTTGGACTCTCTGTGGCCATCATGTGGCTATGATGGGGTTGGGGTTAAGGCTTGCCTAAGGAAACACAGATAATCTGGGTCAGACCCTAGGCCTCCTGAGTCTAGGTCAGTCACACCATATCGACCCACTTCTCACCCTATTGGCAGCAAGGAGCAGAGGGGTGTGTGTGTGTGTGTGTGTGTGTGTGTGTGTGTGTGCGTATGTCTATGTCTATATACACACATACATACACACATATACATATATACATATACACATGATAGGCCTCCTACATATTTTTTTCTGGGGGGGTGTCTAAAGATTTTTTAACTCTACGGAATAATTAAATGTATGATATGGGGCAGGTTGCTTAATTTCTCTAAGATTCAGTTTCCTCATCTGTTGAATGAGGTTGATAATACTTTTGTAATGAATCAGCTGTGATGAAACTCCAGATTGGTTTATATATAATATAAAATGATATAATATATTTAATATAATCTAATAATATATAATATATTTATAAGAAAAATTATTTATAAATTTAATAAAATTTAATATATATGTAAAACATATGCATATAAAATACATATACACATACACCCTTGTATGTGTGTGTGTATGTGTGTGTTGGGGAGACTATTATGGGATAGTGAGGTGCCACAGTGGAAGGAGTCAGGACTGGAATCAGGAAGATAAATCTTCCTGAGTTCAAATCTGGCCTTAGACACTTAGATACTGGCTATATGACTCTGGGTAAGTCATTTAACCCTATTAGCCTCAGTTTCTTTACCTGTAAGAAATGATGAACCACTACAGTATCTTTGCCAAGAAAACCCCAAATGGGGTCAGGTTATTTTTTCTAACGGTCTCAGGTTTCCACTTGTCTATACCAGTTTGATTATATTAAGGCCCACAAATTGATTCTAAGCATAGGAGCATCTTTATTAAACTGAAGACTCTAATACTTCCCCGGCCTCAGTGTTCATGTTGAGATACATGATTCTCCTGCACCACTTAGAGGCATTCTCGGGAAAAAAGGGTATTTGAGTCAGAAGTTGAGTTTGTGGTCCCTTTGGTTTAAGAGCTTATACACACAGAGACCCATGGAACTAGAAGGAACCTAAGAAGCAGTAAAAACCTAAGTGAACCCTGGACCATATTTTGATTTTACAATTGAATTACAGGTTTCTGAGAACCCAGAGATGCTCTGAAGGGGACACTGGCTGTTCAGAGGACCTGAAAAACACAAAAGGCTTTTACACAAGAGACTGGGCAGTACTAGTTTCCATATCCCAGCTTTGAATTACCGCTGCTACACCTGAAATCTGGGCAGTGGTAATTCCAGGAAGCAATTAACATGTCAATTACATCTGGTCTGATCCCTTTACATCTGGTCTGATCCCTAAGCAGAACAACAGCAGCAATAGTAATAATAATTACTAGTATTATTAATTATTAATAATAATAACAATGTAGCAGCTAACATTTCTATAGTGCTTACTATGTGCTAAATACTTTAGAATTGTTATCTCATTTGATCCTCACAATGACCCTGGGAGATAAGTGGTCCCATATACTGCATTTTTTGGTAATGCACCAACATAATCCTTCCTTTGACTACTTGGAAACTAGGGATGCCAGATGACCAGAGGTGGATAGATAGAACAGTTTTGATCATCTCACTCCCTTGTTTAGAGGAAATGTTTTTGGACAGAGATTGAATCTAGAGAAACAGTTCAACATCATTGATAAATATGACCTTCTCATGTCTTGAATCTGAACTCCTGGAAGAGGCAGCTATCACTTGATAGTGATAAAGGGAACACTTGATAGAAATGAAGACTCAGGGAGAAGGACCCCAACTGGCCTGTACCTGATTCTCCCTTTTCTCCCTTGAGCCCATCTCTTCTATCTTTTCCAGGAACCCCATTGGCCCCAGGGGTACCACAAGAGACCAGGGAGCAGCAGGTCTGTTCATTCCTTTCACTCAAAATTGGCTCTTAGTAGTCAGTCTTTACTATGATGATGATGAATGAGAACCAGGAAAAGACAGGCATTCTTCAAACCTTGGATGGGGAGAAAGTTGAGGTCAATTGTTTTGGAAAGATAAATGGCCGGGGTCTTCAACCAGCCTCACTATTTCTCTCCTCACCATTGTCTCCTCCTGGTGGTGCTGCCACTAGCTGTCTCTTTTCCCTCCAAACCAGCCTGCACACACCACTGCCAGTTTCTCTGCTTTAGATCCTGTCAGCCTCTTGATCAGTGTTTTATTGGCTCCCCATTGTCTGCAAGATTGATCAACCCAAACTGATTTGAAAATCATTATATAAGTTAATCCCTACAGTAATTATGCTGGCTTTTTTCTCATTCTGTCCTAATGAGAATTCTCCATTAAAGACAGACATGTCTCTTGCCTTCCCAATGCACATACTGTATACTCAATACCCTCACTGCTCAGGCTGGTCTGGCTGCTTTCTTCTACTTTTTTTCTATTTCCTAGGTTTCTCTATAGTGACTAGCATAGGACTGAATATACAAAATTAATAATAATATGATTTTTTTAAAGTCTTCATATATAAAATGCTTCCTTCCCTTCCTTTTTCTCTTTTCCTTCCTTCCTTCCTTTCTTCCTTCCTTCCTTCCTTCTTACCTTCCTTCCTTTTTTCCTTCCTTCCTTCCTCCCTCCCTCCCTTCCTTTTTTCCTCCCTCCCTTCCTTTTTCTTACTTTGTTCATTCCTACCTATGGTTTAGACCTGCAAAAAGTTTTGTAAATCTTGTTTGTCCTTGCTAGGAAGTCCACAGGATAGGGGTGGGGTAGTTGCTAACCCTGCAGCAGAAGACCAAATAATCCCATGTCCCTTTTAATTTTAACTACATCAGATCTGACCTGTTTCTAAAGAATACCATACTTGCAAAGGGGCCAAGGGACCTAAAAGGAGATGACGAACATCTCCTTTAATCATAACTCTCTCGTTACAGATAGAAACCTTGCCTGAGAATCTGATGGAAAATGCCCTTCCTGGAATCAAGTTAAATACACAGATCTTTGACCCAAGTTCCACAGACTATATTTCTGATCAGAAACTTACCTGGTATCTAACAGGAAAGAGATAACAGGACACAGTGTCCTCTAGTTTAACCAGGAGAAGACAGCAAGAGACTGAATTCAACAGAATATAAAGAATCAGTCTGTTTACAGTATAGAGTTCTGTCCTTGTCTTGCTTCCACAAATTAATAAACAACTGAACCAAATTTTCAGTTGTTATTGCTCCAAGGGATACTGGCAGATTGGGAGAGAATCACAGAGACAGAATTTCAGAGTCCACAACCCATACCTAAAAATTCCCTCAAAGACATACTTGAAAAGTAGTTAGCCACCTTTTCTTGAAGACCTTCAATGAGGGGAAGCCCTTTATCTCCCAAGACAGTCCATTCCATTTTTTGGTAACTCAAATTGTTAGTAAGGTTCTTCTAACCCTACTCTCTGTGATCTGTCTAAGCCTCCACCTGGCTGTCTTTTCTGTATAGGAAATATTCAACATTTGACTTTTAAAGTTTTCCTTCTTGTCTATGATTCTTTCTGGCCTTCATTGTGTTCTTTTCTGTGCGCTTAAAAAACTTCAGGGACACTCTTTTTTTTCTTTTTTTAAGTATTTCATACTTAATCCCCATTTCTTTCATATTTCTTCATTTGAAAAAAAAAAGTACCTACAACAAGTGTCCCTAGTCAGGCCAAACAAATTTCAACAACAAAACAACAAATTTCATTTATCTGAGTAGAAAAAAAAAAAGAATTTCTTATTTGGCATCTTAAGTTTATCATCTCTCTGTCAGAAGGTAGGCTGAGAGATTCCTTGTTAGTTCTCTGAAACTGTGGGTAGGCATTACCTTCATCAGAATTCTTAATTTTCTGAAAGCTGTTTTTCCTTATAACAATACTGTTTTCATATGAATTGTTCTCTTGGTTTTCCTCACTTCACTCTGCATCAATTTGTACAAGTCTTCCAGGTTTCTTTGAAACCATCCTTTTTTTCATTTCCTATAGCAAACTAACATTCTATTATTCATATGCTACACTTGATTCAGTCATTCCCCTGTTGATGGGTACCTCCTTTTTTTCAGTCCTTTGATATTAAAAAAGGTGCTACAAAAATCTTTGTGTTTATTTCTTTGATTTCTTTGGGTTATTAATCTAAAAATGATTTTGATGGATTAAAGAACATGTAGAGTTCAGCAGAATCATTCTTTCCTGAGCGAGCCTGATCTTTCCTTTTCTTAAACCAGAATCTGAAAAGCATCATTATCTTCACTCAAAGCGCAATCTTTAAGGGACCCATCGCTAAACATTGGGGATGGGGATGGTGACAGAATGGAGGACAGGATGGGGAGGGGTGAAAAGGTGAAGTGGGAGAGAACATAGGATCATAGATCTAGAATTGGAAATACTTCAGAAGTTATTTCATCAAATTCCTTTATTTTCCAGATGAGCTTCCTCATCTGGAAAGCTTCCTCATCTGGAAGCTCAAGTATGAGGAAGTTAAATGACTTACTCAACCTCGTGTATGTTGTATCTGAGGTGGAATTTTCACCCTCATCCTCTGATTCCAGAACCTGTGTCCAGGGTTGGAGCATGATTCCTAACTTTTTTTAACCATGAGGACTCCTCTTTAATGTAAAGGAATTTTTATACCCACACCCCAACATGACAGTAGTTGTACTTAAGGCATGCATTGATTAATAAAATACACCATTACAAAAATGAATTTATAACCTAAATGAATTTATATTCTATTCAACACTGGTTGGTTGGTTGTTGTCCTTCATTCCCCAAGAGGATCAAAATGACATCACTATGTTAGTGTCACTAAACAATATTGTTGTTACTGTGTACAACATTCACCTGGTTCTGCTCACTTTATTTTGTGTCAGTTCATACAAGTCTTTCCAGGTTTTTCTGAAATCATTCTGCTTGTCATTCCTTATAGCACAATAATATTCCATTACAATTATATACCACAAGTTGTTTACCCATTTCCAAATTGATGGACATCCCCTTAATTTCCAATTCTTTGTTTTCACAAAAAGAGTTGCTATATTTTTATACAAATAGCTACACTGCCACCTTTTAAAATTTCTTTTGGATATAGACCTAGCAGTGTTATTGCGGGATCAACGGGTTTTAAAGCCCTTTGGGAATAGTTCCAAAATGTTCTCCAGAATGGTTTGGATCAGTTTACAATGTCACCAACCTATTAGTGCCCCAGTTTCCTCACATCCCTTTCAATGTTTATCGTTTTCCTTTTTTTGTCATATTAGGCAATCTGATAGCTGTGAGATGGAACCTCAGAGTTGTTTTGATTTTCATTTTTCTAAGCAATAGTGATTCAGAACATTTTTATGTGACTATAGATAGCTTTGATTTCTTTGTCTGAAAATTGTCTGTTCATATCATTTGACCGTTTATTAATTGGAGGATGACTACTATTTTTAGAAATTTGACTCAGTTCTCCATATATTTAAGAAATGAGGCCGTTTTCAGGGACACTTGCTGTAATGATTGTTTCTTAGCTTTCTGCTTTCCTTTTAATCTTAGTGGCATTGGTTTTGTTTGTGCAAAAACTTTTCAGTTTTCTATCTTCGGTGTATGTATTTTACATTTGGTCTCTGTATTTTGTTTGGTCCTAAATTCTTGATTCATCCATAGATCTGATAGATAAACTATTGCATGCTTTCTTAATTTGCTTATGATATCAAGCTTTATGTGTGAATCAGGTACCCATTTTGATTTTGTCTTCCCATATGGTTTGAGATTTTGGTCTTTTCCATTTCTGCCAGGCTATTTTCCGGTTTCCCCAGCAATTTTTGTCAAATAATGAGTTTTTGTTCTAAAAGCTTAGGTCTTTGGGTTTATCATGTACTGGATTACTATGGTCATTCACTATAATGTAAGTCCGCCTAGTCTGTCCCACTGACCCACTACTCTGCTTCTTAGCCAGCACTATATTATTTTGATAATTACCTCTTTATAATATTGTTTGAGATCTGGTACAGCGAGGCCACCTTCTTTGTATTCTTTTTCATTGATTCTGATGATATCTTTGAACTTTTGTTCTTCCAGATGAATTTTGTTATTACTGTTTTTAGTGTTAGAAAATAACTTTTTGGTAGTTTGACTGGTATGGCACTGAGTAAATAGATTAATTTAGGCAGAATTGTCATTTTTTTATATTGGCTTGATCTACACATGAGCAACTGATATTTTTTCAATTGCTTAGATCTGACTTTATTTGTGTAAAAGTCTTTTGTTATTGTGTTCATATAGTTCCTGGGTTTGTTTTGACAGGTAGACTCCCAAATATTTTATATTGTCTACACTTATTTTAAATGGATTTTCTCTTTCTATCTCTTGTTGCTGGACTTTGCTGGTAATATATAGAAATGCTGATGATTTAGGTGGGTTTATTTTGTATCCGGCAACTTGGCAAAAGTTAATTATTTCAAGTAGTTTTTTGATTGATTCTCTAAGTATACCAATCATATCATCTGCAAAGAGTGATAGTTTTGTTTACTCATTGCCTATTCTAATTCCTTCAGTTTCTTTTTCTTCTCTTATTGCTATAGCTAACATTTCTAGTACTATACTGGATAATAGTGGCGATAATGGGCATCCTTTCTTCACCTCTGATTGTATTGGGAAGGCTTCAAGCTGATCCCCATTACAGATATTGCTTGCTGATGGTTTTAGAGAAATACTACTTATCATTTTAAGGTAAGCCCTCTTTATTCATATACTCTCTAGTTTTTTTCACAGGAATGAGTGCTCTGTTTTGTCAAAGGCTTTTTCTGCAACTTTTGAGATGACCGTATTATTTTTGTTGGTTTTATTATTGATGAGGCCAGTTATGCTGATAGTTTTCCTAATATTAAACCAGCCCAGAATTCCTACTATAAATCCCACCTGCTCATAGTATATAATCCTTGTGATTTATTGCTATAATCTTGCTAGTATTTTATTTAAATTTTTTTGCATCAGTATACATTGGGGAAATTGTTATATAATTTTCTATTTTGGCTCTTCCTGATTTATGTGTCAGTACCATATTTGTGTCATAAAAGAAACCTGGTAGGACTCCTTCTTTGCCTATTTTTGTAACTGGTTTCTATAGCATTGTGATTAATTATTCTTTAAATGTTTGGTAGAATTCCCTTGTGAATCCTTCTAGCATTGGGGATTTTTCCTTATGAAATTCATTGATGGCTTGTTCATTTTCTTTCTTTAAGACTGCATCATTTAAGTAGTCTATTTCTTCTTCTGCTAATCTGAGTAATTTATAATTTTTGTAGATATTCATCCATTTCATTTAGATTGTCAAACTTATTAGCATATAATTGGAAAAAATAGCTCCTAGTAACTGTTTTAATTTCCTCTTCCTTGGTAGTGAATCCACCCTTTTCATTTTTGATACTAGTAATTTGGTTTTCTACTTCCCTTTTTAAAATCAAATGAACCAATGGTTTATCTTCCCCCACCCCAAAAAAGCAGCTTCTAGTTTTATTTATTAGTTCAATAGTTTTCTTAGTTTTGGATTTATTAATCTCTTCTTTGATTTTCAGGATTTCAAATTTGGTTTTTAATTGGGGATTTTTCATTCATTATTTTTCTAAAATTTTTAAGTGTACATCAAATTAATTGATTCTCTATTTTATTGATGTAAGCATTTAGTGATATAAATTTTCCCCTAAGTACTGCTTTGAAAGTACCACCACAAATTTTGGAATGTTGTCTCAATGTTATTTTCTTTAATGAAATTATCAACTAATTCTATGATTTGTTCTTTGTTTAACATTTTTTAGGATTAGATCACTTAGTTTCCAATTAATTTCAATCTATCTTTCAACTGCCCGTTATCGAGTGTAATTTTCATTGCATTATCATCTAAACAGGATGCATTTGTGCTTCTGCTTTTATGTATTTGATTGTGGGGTTTTTATGTTATAATAAGTGGTTAATTTTTTTGTAGGTGACACGTACTTCTGAGATAAAGGTAAATTTCTTTCTATTCTGAATCAGTGTTTTCCAGAGATCTATCATGTCTAACTTTTCCAGAATTTTATTCACCTCTTTAACTTCTTTCTTGTTTAGTTTTTAGTTAGACTTATCTAGTTCTGAGAGGGGAAAGTTGAAGTTTCCCACTATTATAGTTTTATCATCTCTTTCCTTCTGTATTTCATTCAACTTCTCTTTTAAAAATTTAGACATTATATTATTTGATACATATACATTCAGTATTGACATTACTTCATTATCTGTGGTACCATTCAGCAAGCTATAGTGTCCTTTTCTCTCTTTTAATTAGATTGTTTTGCTAGGTCTGTAGGCTCTTTTTTTGCTTCAGCTAATACATAATATATTCTGCTGCAGCCTCTTACCTTTATTCTGTGTATGTCTCTGTGCTTCAAATGTATTTCTTGTTAACAACATATTGTAGGATTCTGGTTTTTAATCCATTCTGCTATCCTAACTGTCTATTTCCCTCCATGCTAATTTCCCCTTGTTCATCCTTCTCTCTCTCTCCCTCTCTTATGCCTACCCTTTACAAATGCTTTAATTCTGATTACTGCCTGCCCCCAATTGTCTCCTTCCTTCCATGACTCTCCTTCCCCCATCTCTTATACCTGACCCTTTTTCTTCTTCATGGTGTGAGATATATTTCTGTCTCCAATTGAGTGAGTATGATATTCCCTCTTTGAGCCAATTCTGATGAAAGTAAGGTTCAGACTTTGCCCACAAACTCTCATATTCTCCTCCATTGTAATAGTTTTTCCATACCTCTTTTATGTAAGATAATTTATCCTTTTCTATTCCCCCCTCCTCCCAGTTCAATCTTCTTTCTCACCCTTTTATTTTTTTGTATCATCCTATGAAAGTCACCTTATATCCACACCCCCTGTCTATATACATCCCTTTTAATTTGCCTTATAGTAATAAAATTAAGTTACAAAATATTATCTTGCCATATGGAAGTATAAACAGTTTGACCTTACTGAATCTCTTATACTTTCCTTTTCTTGTTTCCCTTTTACCTTTTTGTTTCCCTTAAGTCATATTTGGAGATCAAAATTTTTATTCAGCTCTGATCTTTTAATTGAGAATACTTGAAAGTCTTCTATTTCATTAAATGTTCATTTTTCCCTCTGGAAAATTATATTCAGTTTTGTTGGGTAAGTGATTTTTTAGTTGTAATCCTAACTCCCTTGTCTTCCAGAATATCATATTTCAGTCTTCCAGTCCTTTCATGTGGAAGCTGCCAAATCTTGTGTAACCTTGACTGTACCTTCGTGATATTTAAATGGCTTCTTTGTGACTGCTTGTGGTATTTTCTCCTTGATTTGGGGGCTGTGGAATTTGACTGTGTTTTTCCTAGGACTTTTAATTTTGAGATCTCTTTCAGGTGTTCATTGGTAAATTCTTTCCATTTCTATTTTGCTTTCTAGTTCTAGGATTTTCAGGGCAGTTTTTCTTGATAATGTCTTGAAAGATGTTATCTAGGCTTTAAATTTTTTTTTTTTATCATGGCTTTCAGGTAGTCCAATAATTCTTTCTTTTTAAAATTATTTATTTATTTATTGCTTTTTGGAGGAGGGAAGGCAGGGCAATTGGGGTTAAGTGATTTTCCCAAGGTCACATAGCTAGTTAAGTGTCTGCGATTCAATTTGAACTCAGGTCCTTCTGACTCCAGGGCCAGTGCTCTATTCACTGTGCCACATAGCTGCCCCTAGTCCTATAATTTTTAAATTATCTCTCCTGCATCTATTTTCCAGTTAAGTTGTTTTTCCAATGAGAAATTTCACATTTTCTATTTTTATTTTTTAAATTATATTTTGATGTCTCATGGAGTCATCAGCTTCCACTTGCTTGTTTCTAATTTTTAAGGAATTAGTGTCCTCAGTGAATTTTTGTGCTTAATAGATGCTGTTTTATACTTCCTTCTCCATTTTGCCAATTCTGTTTGTTAAGGAGTTATTTTCTTCAATTAATTTTTGTGTATCTTCTTCCATACTGTTGTCCTTTTTTGTGTTTCTCTTGTATTACTCTCATTTCTTTGCCCAGTTTTCTGCCAATCTGGTAAGGTCTTTCTATGCTCCTAGATCCATTCTGAAGTGATCTTTAAGTTGTTTGGAAGAGAATTTGAAAGGACCCCAAGGAGTTCCTTCCTCGGTCTTCCATCTTGGCACTGGAAGTCAAGTCAAGCTTTTCAAGAAGCAGAAATAAGAAAGGGGTATATTTCAGGCCTGAGAAGACAACCTGAGTGAAGGAGGCTAGTCAGGAGAAGAAAGGTCATCTTTGAAGAGTGCCAAGTAGTCCATTCTGGCTAGACTATAGAGTGTATGAGGTGAGTTAATGCTAAAGTGAATTGGGAAGGAATTGTGGGAAGATGGTGAAATAAGGCAGGAATTTACTTGGTTTTCCTAAATTTCTTGTGAAAGAACTTAAAAATATTGTGTTCAAGTGATTTTTAGAGTAGTAGAGACATTAAAAATTATGGTAAAGCAATCAGCCAGCCTAAGACCACTTTGGAGAATGTTATGAAGGATATGATCTCCCAGTTTGGTGGTCTGATCAGAGCAGATACTACTGAGTCAACAAATAGCAAGCCCTGCAGCAACTTAACCTTTGGGAACTTTTGCCTCATGGATGGCAAGTGGGTTGGGTGGCTAATCATGGGAATATTGGGGGGTTGGCTCTCTGCTGATCAGGTATGGTCACAGGTTATGACTGCCAGAGAGGAGGAAAAAGCACTTGCCAGTTCAGTTTGACAAAGAGAGGTTGAGGGCAGGGGGGTTGCAGGTTGTGTTCACTCATAGGAGAGCCAAGTGTCAGTTCAGTTTTGGGGCAAGGGGATGAGCTGACATTCAACTGCCTGAGGGACCACAGGTAACAAGAGTGTTTTCAATGGCAGTGGTGCTCAGAGCCCTAGTTTAGGCTTAGGGGCATAGAGGAGTACCAGAGGGCACCCAGAGAGTAAAGCCTGAGTCAGAGGAGCAGTGATCACACCTGCCCTAGGATCATAGAACATTGGAAGAACAAAAATAGACTAAGACCCACAGATAGAACTCAGAAAACAACAGCAGGAAAAACCTAAAGCCTGAGACATTATGCTTCACACCCCAGGAGCAGAGCCTGACCCCAGTGAAAAGCAGACATCAAGAAATAGGCCATTTTTTAAAAAAAGAGTAAGCAACAGAGAAAAACCCTGACCATAGATAGTTACTATGTTGATAGAAAAGATTAGAGTTCAAACTCAGAAGATAATGAGGTCAAAGCATCTACTTATCATGCTTCAAATAAAATTGTAAAATAGTCCGTTCCTAAAAGAGTTCTTGGAAAAGCTTAAAAAATGACTTTAAAAATTAAATAAGAGAGATTGAGGAAAAATTACAGGAAAAATAAAAGTAATATAAGAAAATCAACAAAAGAAAGTCAACTAAATAGGAAAAGAGTTCCAAAAACTGAAAGAAGGTAATGAATCCTTAAAAATTAAAATTGGACAAGGAGAGGCTAATGACTTCATAAGACACCAGGAAATAATAAAAATTTTAAAATGCAAAAAATAAGAGAACATGAATAGCTCATTAGAAAAACAACTTACCTGGGGGGCAAAGTCAAGATGGCAGCATAGAAGCAGGGAAACGCTGTGAGCTCCCCCCATAACCACGTCAAATACCTATAAAATATGACTCTAAACAAATTTTAGAGCTCCAGAATCCACAAAGTGACAGAGAAATCTCCTGCTGAAGGCAGCCTGGTAGGCAGAAAGGAAGGGTTCATTGCAGCACTCTGTGAGCTGAGACCAGCCCCACATGAACCCATGGCTTTAGCCCCAGGGCAGCCTGACCAGCTTGTCTGGAGCATTCAGGAGAGTGGATCACTGGCAGCTATGGCAGTTTCCAGAATTATCAACCCATAAATGTCAGAGACAATGTGAAAGGTCAGTGGAACTCGGCTCAATTTGAGGGGAAGGAGGAACAGGTTGGGCCCTCTGGCCCCAGAACCAGAAGCAGTGGAAGCAGCAGCCTTGCAGCCACCTCCACATACTGCTTCAGAGCTCCCAGCCTGCAGTTTGCAGGGGAGGCAAGTGACCATTCAGAAGCTAAGTGCTCTTGCCTTGACCTGCCTGGATTGAGATTGCAGTCTTGGGTGGTGGCCCTGAGGTGTGTGACCAGTGAGCCAAAGCTGATGAGGGCTGCAGAGACAACGGCCTCCTAATAGCTCCAGCAGCTGTGAAAACCCCAACCATTTGGGACAAAGCTCTGCCCTCTGATGGCAGAGTCCTACTGTGGCAAAGAGCTCAAAAGTCAAGTTAATTGACTGGCAACATGAGCAGCCAAAGGAAGCAAAGGAAGCACAGCAATCCAACTTTCAATTCCTTTTTGGGGGACAAAAAGGATCAAAGCATGGAATGAGAGGAAGACAACACAGTCAGAACTCCTGCACCAAAAGCTTCCAAGAAAAATACAAACTGGTTACAGGCCATAGAGGAGCTTAAGAAGGAATTTGAAAACCAAATAAGAGAAATGGAGGAAAAATTGGGAAGAGAAATGAGAATAATGCAAGAAAATCATGAAGAGTCAACAACCTGACTGAAGAAAATAATACCTTAACAAACAGATTAACTTAAATAGCAAAAGAGGCCCAAAAAGCCAATAAGGAGAAGAATGCCTTAAAAAGATGAATTTGCCAGATGGAAAAAGAATCTCAAAAGCTTGCTGAAGAGAATAATTCCTTCAGAATTAGATTGAAGCAAATGGAAGCTAATGACTTTATGAGAAATCAAGATAGTATTAAACAGATCCAAACAAATGAA
>JAQQSV010010315.1:0-13288 GCA_028646515.1 Pseudochirops corinnae | reverse complement strand
TCTCTTTGGGATATAATCCCAACAGTGGTATTGCTGGGTCAAAGGGTATGCAATTATTTATAGCCCTTTGGGCATAGTTCCAGATTGCTCTCCAGAATGGTTGTATCAATTCACAACTCCACCAACAATAGCATGCATTTCTTTTTGCAGATTAGGATAGTATTATTTTTTTTTTCTAAGACTTTTGACTTGTATGGTATTTGACATTCACTGAAACTCCCAGAAATTTGTGTTTTTGTTTTACTTTTTGCCTCTCCTCCTTGAATTGTTTTACCTCAAATGTATTTCTTTATATTTATTTAATTTTATATTATTTAATTTGATCCACAATTCTCACCTGTGTTTATCACCATCTTCCACTTCATGTCATTGACAAATTTGACAAATACACCATTTCAGCCTTCATCCAAATGATAAACACATTTTTTTCAGTGCACAAGTTTCCTGGGGCTCTCTACTTCAGACTCCCTTCAAACTAACTTTAACCTCCTCTTATTTATTATTATTATTATTATTATTATTATTATTTTAATCTGGTTTCTTAACCAGTTTTAAATCCATCTATCTTTTCATCGAACCCATAACTTTGAATCTTAGGGGGAAAAATGAATAAGGGATGCTTTGTTGAATTCTGAATATACTATATGTATACTTTTTCCCTAATTCACCAGTCTTGTTTCTACTGAAGGTCAAAAGTTATAGACCTAAAAAGTCCATGGAAGGGTTACTTGTGACCAGGTCATACCTTGTTCTACAACCCTAATCTAAAATCCCAGTTATTCTTGGAACTGGGAAATAGATGCAATGTTGGTTTCTAGTTCTATCTACTTCTAATGTATAATTTCTTTCTGTCCTCTGAGAATTTACCAATCCACAATTACTGACCTTGTCCATTTACTTTGGCAGTTTTCTAGAAGAGATCTTTGATTTAACATATTAACTCCTAGAGTAGTCCAACTTATACTGTACTGGCTTTAGCCTGGTTTTCTAGTGCATATCCAGATATTTTATCTTGTCCTGTTTCCTTATGTAGTCATTTTCCTGGAGTTTATGAACTTCAGGCTTTCATCCTTACAGTCATTCCTCCTAGAATAAGTGATGATGCCTTCAGTAGGTTCCTTTTGCAGTTACTTACCAGGAGATCAGAGTTTTTGACCCTTGGAATAGCTCAACCAGAGATAGTGCTGGCTTTAGGCCAATCTTATAGGATATCCCCAGATCCCTAGTCCTACTAATCTTGGCCCATTTCTTGAATACATATTAGTAGACTCCAAACCATAGAGTCATCTTTATTTTGGGTCCCATTTCTTTGTTCTTCTATGAAGTACAGAGTCCTTCTTATTTTTCTTGGTTCTGTTGTTGTTTGCTTTCATATGTTTCTTTTCTTCATTGTCAATGGCTATTGCTTAGGGAAGCTGAATTTGGTTAAAAACTTTAAAGTCCCTGCATTGTAATTTACCTAATACTTTCATTTCAAAGATGAGAAAATTAAAATGCAAGGACATTAGCTTAGTTGCCTCATGATAAACAAATGTAATGAGCATCAGAGATAGGGGATGAATCTAGGTCTCCTTATACTAGTCAGTTTTCGTTTTGACATACAACATTGCTTCTCTTTGAAGAGGGAGAGATCATCTTGATCTGGTGGTGTCAGAAAAGCTTTCATGAAAGACATGTAATTTCAACTGAAATTTGAAGGGAGAGGTGAATAGGGAGTATATTTCAGTCATGGGGGGGCATATCATACAATTCATAAACATAGGAGACTGCAAGATAAAATCAGGGAACAGCTAATAGTCCAGTTTGGCTGGAATGTAGAGAATGTGAAAGGAAGTATTGTGAAATAAGACCAGAAAGACAGATTGGGGCCAGATTATAGAACTCCTTAAATTTTAGGCTAATGAGTTTGTATTCTATCCTATGGGAAATAAACAATCATTATGAGTCATATTGGTATAGGAGGAAAACAATTCTGTGAAATATCCACGTGAAAAATCTAAGCAAAAGATGAGAGAATAAAAATAAAGAGAATCAATTATGATTCAGCAAAATAAAACATATTCTTTATCCTCCAATACCTTACAATATAACTGTAGGTATATTGTATTCTGATAAATTAAAATCAACTATGATTTAGCATCTCTAAAAGAGAACCTTGTGCTAGGAGCTGATTTACCAAAAGGGAATGAAAACAGCATGCTTGCCATCAAATCTCTTATAATCTCTTAAGGAGACATGGCATTTAAATTTATGTTATCATTAGATATTGTCCCAGTGAATAGCATTTTGTTCCTAACTAAAATGCTGTGTGCCATCTGTCATATTTCTGAAATTGTTCTGACCCAATCAGCAACTGAAGAACCCAATTTTCTGGTTACATTTGTATTTCACCTTTAGGCCTCCTCGTATCCTGGCTCCCAGAAAGGGGTGCTATTTACTTACAGCACATTTGTTTTAACCATCATGCTAATGTTAGCATGAATTAGGCCCCAGAGAAGTAATATCATCTCTAAAAAACTATCTTGAAGACAGAAAGCTGAAAAATCAGAGGTGGAAAAGGAATCAAGGTGCACAGCCTACATTTCCAAGTTCATATTTCTTGCTCAAATTCACAGCCCCTGATCCAAAGAAGAAGCTATTAGGCTGTGAAGAGAATGTGTGAAGGATGGTGATGACTGAATAGAAATGTCTGCCAGGAGATTCTGGAACCAAGCCAATGAGGTCATGATAAATGTTCAAGCAAAGCTCTTTCTTTACCTTTACCTGCTCTTCATGAGAAGGCCACACAAAGTTGCAAACCTCTTACAGAGCTCCAGCTCAGAAGCGAGTGCTTTGTCTCAGTGTCCAGCTTGTGACCTCCTAAATATGCTACTCTTCAGTAAAGCTCTCTGAAGACTATGAAAATGACCACAGGAATGACTGAGCAATGTCTTAATCTGTATTGGGAATAGCCTGAATAGACTATGATTCAATTTAATTTATTTAAATTGAATTAGCAAGCTTTTAATGAGCATCTGCCCTGAGCCTGGCATTCTTTTAAGTGCTTAGAATACACAGAAATGGAAAAAGTTCTGGTCCTTATTCTACTGTGGATGAGGATGGGGAATGGGGAAGGAACAATGACAATAGAGACACAGAAAAGTAAACACAGAATAATGGGAGGGAGTGGAGCACTCACTACTAAGGCTAGGAAGTTGTTGGGGAGGAAGTGTCATCAGAGCTGAATATCAGAAAGAACTAGGGATTCCAAGAGGAAGAGATAAGGATAAAGGGCATATCAGGTATGGTAAAGAGGATTAGTTGTGTGAAATTTGGATTTAGTCAAAGGGCACACTTGAGCACCTAAAGGGCCACATGTAACCTCAAGGTCACAGGTTCCCCACCCCTGCCATAAAGTGTTGGCCTTAGATTCAGAAAGACTTGAGTTCAAATCCATCCTCAGACATACTATCTGTGTGATCCTGGACAAGTCAATAAACTTGAGTTGGCCTCAGTTTTATTATTTGTAAAAGGGGGGGGGGGGAAGGGTAGTAATAGCACCTAACTTCCAAGGTTGTTATAAGGATAAAATGAAATATTATTTGCAAAGTTCTTTGCAAACTTTAAAGTGCTATCATTATTGTCACTGGTGTTATTAATGTGGGTAAATATCATTGTTCTTTATTACCAGCTTCCTCTCTGACCTATATTATTAATAATAATGTGCTGAATTAAATTAGATTGACATTTTTATTCAAACTAAAGTCTTCTCTGTAATTTACTCACAGAATTTAGGCACTATAAGAAAAATATATGTCTATGGAGACACTTAACTATTTTTGTTCAATTGTGTCTGACCCTTTATGACTCTATGGACCATGGGATTTTTTTGGCAAAGATACTGTAGTGTTTTTGCAATTTCCTTCTTCTCCAATGGATTAAGTTTAAGTGACTTGTCTAGGGACACACAGCTAGTGAGATCTGAGGCTGGATTTAAACTGTGATCTTCCTGATTCCAGGTCCAGCACTGTATTCTCTAAGAAATCTAGCTGCCTGTGGAAACATTGAAGATAGATAGGTAGATAGATAGATAGATAGATTGATTGATAGATAGATAGTTCAGGGAGCTATTGGTACCAGAAGTCTGATTTCTTGTTATTTGGCAATGTAATCTTTGTTCTGGTATTCAGCTCTGTTGGACTTTATTTAATACCCACTTTAACCCTTGTTTCCTTTTTTACATAGGAAGCTGCACCCAAAGAAATAGGATTCTCCTGGCAAAAGAGAATTCTTTGGTATACTAAGATATTATTTCCCTGTGATGACAGGAAGACTCTGAGTGCACAGTTCATTTGAGAGTCAGAGGAGCTCTAGAATTTGCAAAATGTTCACCATGAGGAAAAATTATTATAAAGTCAAGAAGTATTTTTCTAAAATAGATGAGATGCTGATTCATTAATGTGCTGCTGAGAATTACATATGTGATCCACCTCTCATGGAACCTTCAATTCTTATTTGCCAAACAAAGGTGGGCTGAACTGCAACAACCACTTCATTTTGGGAGGCCTGGTCTTATTCCCCCCCCCACCCTCATACTTCTTTCTAGCTGTAAAAAGACAATTTAGAGGCAATCAGCACTGCCTTCAATACAACTCTGTCATCAGCCACAGAGTATAAATCAAGACTGAATATTCTGAAGATTTGCCCAATGTCAACATTATTACAAGAGTTATCACCACATCTGGAAGGCTATTTAGTATATTCCCAGATAGGTAATTTCATGGAAGTGGACAAGGCTGTGGAAGGAGTACCATGCTGGAAACTAACCATAATAATAATATCATAAAAATGCTTTATATAGCCCCTTTTCATCCAGTGACGTGTCTATTTCAGTTCCAGACCATTCTGATGATTGCTCATGTTTCGGTGACTTTTTGGTAGCTTACGCAAGTAGCTCACAGTCTCAAGGCAACTTCAGAAGCACAAACCTGGACTGTCTCGGTGGTACTGGTAGACCTATGACATAGTCTTCATTGGGATCCCAGAGTGTCATTACCAAAATAGAGCTTGTGGAGAGAGTGCTCCTGCCCAAACATGTTTCATGTGCCAGAGGATGTTGAAATCCTGCCCTGCTGGCACACACTTTATTTACCATGATGGCTTTGCCTTCATGAGTTGGGGCTTATTTTGTTTGGGTTGTGCTGGCCAAGGTCATCATTGCATCAATTTTGAACCCACAAATTGCTATTAGTTAGGAGACTTGTTAGTCTCTATTCACAGCAAAAGTTGAGTGAAATCCCTGCCTTACTTAGGACGTGGCAGAGCTGACTTAGTCAGAGTTTCTTGGAGTCAGCCCGGAAAGAAATAGCTACCAAAGATGAGTCACTGCTCAGTGAAAACCTTCTCTGTAACTTACTCACAGAATTCATACATTACTAAGAGAAATTACATATGTCTGTAGAGACACTAACTATAAATAAATATATATATATATATATATATGTAGCTATATGCCTATATATAGATATTTATCTATATATGATCTCTGTGTGTATATGTGCATTTTCCCTGAAGGAGTTATTGGCACCAAAAGCCTGACTTCTTGGTATTTGGCAAACATAGCCATGGTTCTGGCATTTAGTTCTGTTGAGCTTTACTTAATGCACAGCATATCCCTAGGTACTTCTTGTACCCGGGGAATTACACACAAAGGAGTAACATTTTGCTGGCAAAGTTGAATTCTTTGGTATGTTAGGTCATTATCTCCCTGTGTTAGTAAGAAGATTCTGAGTAAACAATTCAATTAGGAGTCAGAGGAGCGCTAGAATGAAGGCAGGTAGAGGGCCTGGGAAAGACAGGAATAAACCAGGCAGAGAGGACAAAGCTACCTTCACCTGAGATTAAAAATATTAACAAGTTAAAAATATTATTAAGAATAGCATTATGAAATTAATAAAAATGAGTATTAAATTAACATCAACTTACAAAATTTTATTTTTAAATAATAAATCACCAATGGTAAATCTATATAACTGAAGTTCCCCATCAAAAGAAATTATTCACAGAGAAGTATTCAATTTTGTCTCCTCACCAGGAAAAAAAAAAGCAGCTATTAATGTCAAAGTCTTCCTTAAAGTTTAATTTATAAATCATATTTATGAATTCTGTTTAATAAGTTTTGAATTCATGATTACATAAAGTGTTGAGTGGTCCATGTTTGTGAATGAAGAAATTCACACCAAAAAAGAGGAGGAATTGTGACTGATGTGATAGAAAATGGAAAAGGACAGAGGTTTGGACTGAAGTGTGGAAGGATTTTTTTTTCCTCTACCCCAACTGTCTCCCCTCACCATTTGTGACTGAGGAGACATAAGTGAGAATCATATTTATGATGACTACAACATTTTATTAAAATATTTTACTCTGCAAATGGAGTAACAACTTCACCTGCACCTAATGACCTCTCCCTTGAAACAACTTTAAAAAGTGTCTCTAGGGAAGAGTCTGGAAAAGTAAGGAAGTGCCTAAGACAAGTTTATACTTCCCACAATTTTCTTTCATGAGTCTCATCTGATCCTCAATCAATCAATAAACAGCTAAATGCTGGGGATACAAGGAGCTTATGATCTTACTGAGGAGATGATATGAAAACAAATAAACATCATAAATTACATATAGGATAATTCACAAATAACTGAAGGAAGGTACTGGAATTAAGAGGAATTAGAGAAGGCTTCCTTTAGGTGGTAAGACAGGAAGGTCAGTACTCAGAATGAAGGAAGGATAGTATCCCAGGCATCAGGGATAGTTTGAGAAAATGCCTGGAGTCAAGAAGTGAAATATCTTATTCATGAACTAGCCAGGTGAGTGTCACTGAATCAAAGACAATGTTTTGGGGAGTAAGGTGTAAGAAGCCTAGAAAGATAAGAGGGAAGGTAATATAGGCAGATTATTTTGTAGTTGATCCTAGAGCTTATTGGGAAACACAGCAGTGATTGATTTTTAAGTAGGAGAGTGACATGATCAAATTTGCCTTTTCAGAAAATCACTTTAGTGGCTGAATGAAGAATAGATTGGAGTCAGGGAAACCTATCATAAGGCTATTGCAATAACCTAGGTTTGAGGAGATAAATTCCTGTGCTGGAGGGTGACATTTATTGAGGGATGTTGCAAAGATGAAATCAGCAGGGTTTGGCAAAACTTTGGATATTGGGATGAAAGATTGTGAGGAATCCAGGATGACTCCTAATGTTCAAGCGTGAGGGATTGAGATGATTTGTCCTCTGCAGTAATAGAAAAGGGTTAGTGGGAACGATAATGAGTTCCGGCTTAGGACATATTGAGTTTAAGATATGCACAGGACATCCATTTTAAGACATCTGAAAGAAAATTTGACTGAAGGTCTCAAGTATGGAAATACTGGTTTAAAGGGGGAATTGGGAAATATGATGGCTCTATAAACACAAAAGTGAGAACTGTTCAGGAAGGAATAAATAATTTTCCACTAAAATAGATATCTCCAATTATAGATATAGCTACACCAGAATCACAGATTTAGAGTTAGTAGAGACCTGCAGTATATTTTATCAGATCTTCTCATGTTACAGATGAGAGTATAGACTGAGGAAGGAAACTATTCTCTTTCAAACAATGAGATAGGAGGCACCAGATTTTTGGTATATTAACCTCTCAAATTACATTTAGCTCCATGGAACCTCAAGTAATATTGTAATTATGTAGGAAAAGTTTAACTTTAAGAATATTTTGAAAGGAGTTTGATTAATCTGTTTTTACTATCTTAGGCAAGGAATGTGAACAATTTCTGAAAGTGTCAGTCTGTGTAAATTAATTCCATGTTTCTTTCATTACCTTAGTCTCCCCATCACCTCATTTTAATTTGACTACATAATAGTAATGCTACAAAAAATTCATACATCCTGACCAGATATTCGGTTTTGGAATCAAGATTATATCTTCAGCTAGGATTGTTTTTTTGTTTGGTTGGTTGTTTGTTCATGCTGTAAATCACCACTTGAAAAATGTTTAATACATGGAAAGTCCCAAGAGGAATACAAAGAAAATTAAGATATAGTTCTTGGATTCATGATCCTACAAGATTTAAAAGCATATCCTTTAATGTCTTCTAGTGGATATAAGCATTTACTTGGACTGAAAATATAAGAAGAAGATAATAGGATTTGAAGGCACCTAGGTGGCACAGTGAAAAAAGTTCTGGGTCTGGAAAACTTACCTTCCTGATCCAGCCTTAGACACTTACTAACTGTGTGACCCTGGAGAAGTCATTTACCCCTTGTTGCCTCAGATTTCCCCCTGTAAAATGATCTGGAGAAGGCAATGGCAAAACACTCCAGTACCTTTGCCAAGAAAATAAAGTTACAAAGAGTCAGACATGAATGAAATAACTGAAAAGTAGGATTTGAATCTGAAAACAAGAATATTTAAGGTGATCCATTTCCTCTTTTTTCCCCATGTCTTTATTCAACAATAAATATTTACTATTAACCAAACATGTTCCAAGCACTATAGCATGCTAGAGCAAAACAGAAGGATGATTTACAACTCTACATTCAAAGAACTTCTAATAAAAAAGAGAAGATAAGACATTTACACTACTTCTTTCTGTCATATACTTTTGCATCTTTGATTCTTCATCCTTGTAAATCCTTGTCTCTCCTACTCCATTTTCAATTATTTGCCAAGGCTTGGTAATTTTATCTCCAAACAACTGTCATATCCGACCCCTTCTCTCTACTCACACACATGCTCATCATCCTAATTCAGACCGTCATGACTTCTTCCTTAATGTGTACATAGGTTTATAATTGTAGTCTCCCTCTCCCAAATCCATATTCCACATAGTTTCCAAAATGGTATTATAGAAGTATAGATCTGACCAGGCCACTGCCTTTTTCAAGAATCATCCCCAAATATGCTTAAGTTAAAATGCAAAGTCTCTTTGGCATTCAAGTTATTCATAATTTGTCTCAACCTTTTTTTCCAGCCTGTTACATGTCACTTGCCCTCATCTGTGCTGTATTCCATCCAAACTGGCCAAATTGCTGTTCTCTCTCTCCATGGATTTTCATTGGCATTTGTCCCTTATAAGTTTATGTAGGTATGCGAATCTCCCAAAATTTTCTCCCCTTTCCACGTTCACTTCTTGCAAACTTTACCTTCTTTTAATATTTTGAGTCACATTTGCTTTTCAACATATTCTCTGAAGGAATTAAAGTAAGGTATAATATGAACAATGCTATAAGAGGTAAGATATGGGAGGTAAGATTATGGAAGTTCTAATAAGAGGGAGGCTCAAACTTTGAAAAAAAAAGTTTCAAGAAAGAGGCAGAGTTTGAGTTTCATACAGAAGGATTGGGAAGATTTTCAGTCAATTTATAATTAAATATTTATTGACAGATCAAAAATCATGAACCATAGGAAAGAAAATAAAATCTCCCAGAACTGCTGAAAATGGGGGAAGGGGAGGTAAGCACCTCGAATTAAAAGAATCACAAATTATTTTTGAGAATCAAACAAACAATAGCTGAGATGCATCGTGGTTAAATGTAGCAGTTTTAATGAAAGAAATATAAAAGAAATATGACTGGCTGCTGTAGAAATTATGAATCAGAGATGGTAGAACCTTGAAGAAGGAACACAAATTAGCAAACTATTACAATAGTTCAGAATGAATGATGACATCCTGACTTAGGGTTGAGGGTGGATGAGTGGAGAGTAGATAGCAGATGTAAAAGATGCTTTCGAAAAATAATGACAGTTCTCAACATCTGACTAGATATGAGTTATTAAGGTGTGTTAGAAGGAAAAGATGCTTCTAAAGTTGTGAATTTCCGTGACTGAAAGAAGGATGATACATCAAAGAAATTGGGAAGTTTAAAAAGATTTTTATAGGCAGAGGTGAAGAGAAGAAAGAGGCAAGTATTCTTCATGAAAGGAAGGGCACAAAGAAAGGCAGAGGTAGAAAAAAATAAGTACAAGTTAGAGGATGCTTTTCAGGGTTAGAATAAGAAGCTTATTTGGTTAATTAATGTATGCAGTCCTTAGACTGAATACAAAACAAAATTCAGCTTTTGCTCAGATGTAGTAGGTAAATAAAAGATCAAACTGGAGCTTTGTGGCAAAGTTTATAACTACAGAAAGTCCTAGGCTTAGTCATAATAAGTAATAGTCAAATCCTTAGAATTAGATGAAATCGTTAAGATGCCAAAAGAAGCATTTGCTTGTGCATGACAGTTAGCGTCATCCAGAGACTTGGAAAGAATCAATGGGGGATAGGAATGAGGTTGTCTACTAATGGATATACCCCCCCTTTCCAGCACTCTCTAAGATCTGAAGACATTTCAGACTCTAACTGAGGGCAAGCTACATAGGGAGTATTGGAAACTGCCCTTGAAAAAGAGTCTTGTCGGTGAAAGCTAGCTTTTCTATTCGCTAAAGAAATGCTTGCAGGTTTTCCCATTTGAAGAAACAAACCAACAACAACAACAACAAACAAACAAAAAAACCCTAAAGTAAAGCAAAGAAGTCTCCTCACCTATCACTTCACTTGGTTCTAAAAATGATGATCATGTAAGTTAGGAAAATGAAGTTGAAGGAATAAATTTTAACATTATTTTCAGACAAAAGGATGTTCTTTTTAACATTCTTTTCTTCTTAATTTCAGTTCCAAATTCTCTCCCTTTCTCCCACTTACTAAGAATATAGGCAAAATGCTATCAATTATGCCTATGAAATCATGTAACTTCCATATTACCATATCACCAAAAAAGATAGAAAAAATAAAGAAAATTAGACTGCATTTTACACTCAGAATTCATCAATTCTCTCTCTGAAAATAGATAACATTATTTTTTTCCAACAGGAGTAGTAATTGATCAGAGGAGCCATGTCTTTCATAGTAGATCATCATTACAACATTGCTCTTTCTGTGAACAGTGATCTCCTGGTTCTTCTCACTTCATTTTGCAACAGTTTATATAGATTCTACGTCTTTTTTTTTCTTCTGAAACCAACCCTGTCATCATTTCTTGCAGCACAATATTATTCCATCACAATGACATGCCCAACTTTTTCAGCCATTTCTAAACTTGTGAGCATCCTTTCGATTTTCATTTCTTTACCACCATAAAAAGACCTGTTATAACTACTTTTTGTACATAAAGGTCTTTTTCCTTTTTCTTTGATCTCTTCAGGGGTAGAGACATAGTAGTGCTATTTCTGGGTCAAAAAGTATAGACAACTTTACAGCTCTTTGGGGACAGTTTGCAATTGTTCTCCAGATTGATTAGACCAGTTTATTTCTCCACTAAGAACTTATTAGTGTACCTATTTTTCCTCATCACTTCCAGGATTTGTCATTTCTGGTAGAAGTGATGTGGTACCTCAGAGTTGTTTACATTTGCATTTCTCTAATCAATAGTGATTTAGAGAATTTTTATATGACTATCGATGTCTTTGCTTTCTTCTTCTGAAAATTTTCTGCTTATATTCTTTGATCACTTATAAACTGGGGAATAGATCTTGCTTTTTTTCCCATAAATTTGACTCTTTCTTATACATTTGAGAAATAAGACATTTACCAGAGAAACTTGATACACTATTTTTCTAATGCTACCAAATAGTTTGTTGGTAGTTTGATAGATATAGCATTTTTTGCCTTCTCTGAGAACATACTTTCTACTACTGTTGTTTTTTTTTACTTCAGCTGAAGGATAATAAATTCTGCTCCAGCCCTGTATTTCAACTGTGTGTTTCTATTTCAGATGTGTCTCTTGTTAAAAAATAAAATAAAAGCACAACAAAACAAAAAACTATATTGTTGGATTTTGGTTTCTAATTCATTCTTCTGACTGCTTCTGTTTTATGATTGAAGTCACGCTATTCACATTCCAGTTAGCATTACTAAATGCACATGTCCCCCATCCTGTTTTCCTCTGTTTATCTTTCTATCTTTCTTTTTAGTCTGTCTGTATTGTTTCTTACTATTGCTTCACCTAAACTTGCCCTTCTTTTATCATCTCCCACCTCCATTTTTCTTATCTCTTTTCTTTCCTTCAGTATTTTTGTGGTTCTTTTACAAAGGTGTTAATTCCTTTTTTTTTTTGGAGGGGGGAAGGAAAGGCAATTGGCGTTAAGTGACTTGCCAAAGGTCACAAAACTAGTTAAGTATTAAGTCTCTGGGGGGCAGAGCCAAGATGGTGGCATAGAAGCAGCAACATATCGCAGCTCTCACATAGCCACCCCAAAATACCCAGAAAATATGACTCTAAACTAATCCTAGAACTCCAAAAAGCACGCAAATATAATTTCCACTAAAGTCAGCTCAGCTACAAGGAAATATATAAGCACTGGAAACCGAAACCAGCCTGGCCTGAAGCCCTGGCTGACCCCTGGGGGTGGCTGGACAGGAGGAGCCTTGGATTAGCACCACCTGCGAGCAGCATTCAGAACTAGATCAGGGGGACTTGGGAAATCGGAGGAGAAAAGTCATCCAGCTGAAAGGCCTCCAGGCTGGAAAGTGAAAAGGCAGAGGTTTTGCACCCGCCTCCGCATTGCAGCTTCTGCGCCTGCAGCCTGCAGACAGCAGGGGGACTAAGTGATTGTTCAGAGGCCAAGTGCTCTAGCATTGAGTGGCCGGGATCCGGATCGCGGTCTTGGGCCTCAGTCCTGGAGTCTTCATTATACAGTGAGCCAGAAGTAAGTAGGAAAGGGACCCAGCACCTTCCTGATAGCTAAAAAAGCCAGGAGGACCCCAGCGATTTGGGACAGAGCTCAACCTTCTGGAAGCAGAGCCCCACAGAGATTTACAAAAAAAAAATCAAGGACAGACCAACCATGAGTAAGAATAAGCATAAGAAGCAAAGTAAGAACTGCAACCAAACCCTAGATTCCTTCTTTGGGAAAAAGAAAGATCATGGCAAAGAGAGGGAGGAGGAGAGTTCAGTAAGAGCTCCTCCACCAGGGGCCTCAAATAAACATGAAGAATACCTTAAAGCTAAAGATGAGCTGAAGAAAGAGTTTGAAAACCAAATCAGAGAAGTGGAAGAAAAATTGGGAAGAGAAATAAGAATGTTGCAAGAAAATCATGAAAAGAGAGTCAGCAATATGACTGAAGAAATCAACACCCTAAAAAATAGATTAACTCAAATGACAAAAGAGGCCCAAAAAGCCAATGAGGAGAAGAATGCCTTAAAAAGTCAACTTTGCCAGATGGAGAAAGAATCTCAAAAGCACTCTGAAGAGAATAATTCTGTCAAAATTATAGTGGAGC
>JAQQSV010010314.1:0-13288 GCA_028646515.1 Pseudochirops corinnae | reverse complement strand
ACCTGGAAAATAGATCTAGGAGAGAGAATTTAAAAATTATTGGACTACCTGAAAGCCATGATCAAAAACAGAACTTAGAAAGCATCCTTCAAGAAATTCTCAAGGAAAATTGCCCAGATATTTTAGAACCAGAAGGCAAAACAGAAATTGAAAGAATTTACCAATCACCTCTTGAAAAAGATCCCCAAAAGAAAACTCCTAGGAACGTTATAGCCAGGTTCCAGAGTCCTCAGATCAAGAAGCAAATATTACAAGCTGCCAAGAAAGAAGAAACGATTTCAATACTGTGGAAACACAATTAGGATAACCCAGGATCTAGCAGCTTCTACATTAAGGGATTGAAGGGCCTGGATTATGATATTCTGGAGATCAAGGGAGCTAGGATTAAAACCAAGAATCTCCTACCCAGCAAAATTGAGTATAATGTTCCAGGGGAAAATATGGTTATTCAGTGAGGTGGAGCACTTTCAAACATTCTTGCTGAAAAAACCAGAACTGAAAAGAAAATTTGACACTCAAATACAAGAAGCATGAGAAGATAAACGTGGAAAAGAAATCATAACGAACTTATCAAAGTTGAACTATTTACATGCAAACATGGAAAAATGAGAATTGTAACTTATGAAACTTTTCTCAGTATGAGGATAGGTGAAGGGAATACAAATGTTTATATATGTATACACATATGTGTCTACATAGGAGGGTTTATATATGTATTACCGTATATGTCTATATAGGAGGGTTTATATATACATACGGACACATATCTGAATATGTGTATATACGAGTACATAGAGGGCACAGGATCAATTGAATAGGAAGGGACAATACTCTAAAGGTAAAATTCTGAGGTGGATGAGGATTAGAATGAGAAGAGACAGGAAGAGACAGAATGGGGTTAATCATCTCATATTGAAGAGGCAAGGAACAATTGTTACAATGGATGGGAAGAACAGGAAGGCAAAAGGGAAAGGGTCAACCTTACTCTCGTTGAATTTGGCTTAGGGAAGGAATGACATAAACTCTCAACTGGGTATCTTGCCACACAGGAGAGTAGGGGAAATGAGGATGAGAGGTGGGTTGATGGAGGGGAGTCCAGGGTGGGGTACAGGGTTGCTGGGAATACACACTTCTGTACAGGGACACGGTAGAGAATAGAATGTGTGTGGGGGGGTGGGATAGCAAGGAGAGACATATAATCAGTTTCTCACAATATGTCCATTGTGGAGATGTTCTGCATAATTATACATGTATAGGCTTTATTGAATTGCTTGTCCTTGCAGTGGAGGTGGGTGACTAGGGACGAAGAGAAAGAATCTAGAATTTAAAGTTCTATAATCAAATGTTAAAAATATTTATGTGTGTGTGTGTATATACATATGTGTGTGTATTATTATTATTATTATTATTAACTACATCCTACTGGGAATTTATATATACAGGCACTGTGGTAGGGAGATCCATCCTGACCTACTGGAAAGTCAGATGGGTGAGAGGAAGGACATAGGAGACAGCAGATTGGGGCAGGTGTTATACAGTGGGATGGCTGTTTTGAGGTTTTGGGTAGGGGAAAGGTGGGTAGAAAATTTGTAACTCAAAATCTTGTGGAAATGAATGATGTAAACAAGAAAATAAATTAATTAATTTATTTTAAAAAAAGAATATAGGCAAAACTCTGATGTGTTAGGTAGTTCCCCTATAGATGATTTATAGGACACAGGTGTCTGAGGTTGAATTTGAACTCAGGTCCTCCTGATTCCAGGTCTTCTGCTCTATTCACTGCACCACCTAGCTACCCTATGGACAAGCTTTTAAGGGTAAGATATTTAGACTACCATTTGAATTGATCATTCTCATAATGGAGACTATGCTTTATTTGGTATCTATAAACAAATTAGCATATAAATAGAGAAATAAACAACTAAATATACATAAGTAAGTAGATAAACATACAACAGATACACATTATTTGCAGGTTCCATATGTGTGAATTTGCCTACTCACTAAAATTTCTTTGTAACTCTAAAATCAATGTTCTCTGTGCTTTCATAGTCATTCATAGACACTTGCAGAGTGGTGAAAAAAATTATTTAATTGTCCCACACTATCCCACGTAAAGACCTTAAATAACACAGCCTCAAATATCCACACCTAACCACCATTACATTCACCCTTTAAGTCAATATGTTTAAAGTTTTAAGACAAAATTTCAAGCAGAGAAGGCTGAAACAAATTTTCAAATAAGATTTAGAGGAAAAAATTGTGGAATCTGTCAACAAGTTGTGTTGTGAGCCAAAATCCTTAGAAAGTACTGCCAGATATCAACAGCCACCCTTGTTGAAGTCTTTCTCTTCTTCAGAACAAGTTCTACCCGCTTCTCACTAAGTCTTCTTGAGGGAAAATCAAGGTTGAGAGGTTAATTCCATCACACATTATTCAGTTCCATCAACATTTTAGTTAATGTTTTTATCAAAGTTTAAATGCTTAATATTTGTTTATTTTTTCAGGACTTTATTTGCAGTGCTGTACTACATGGTATACAGCACAGTATACAGTATGTTATCAAAGTTCCATACATGTTTACTATATGTGCGTACTCTATATGTGTGCTGTGAGTGTACCTGGGTGAAGTAGACAAAGTAGTTCAATCACAATTTAGTAGACTACAGTATACAGAATGTTACAACTGAAATATTGCTTCATTATAAATAATACTTCTTATAATTACTAATTGGTAAGCAACATATCAAGTAGTGTCTTTAAACAGAGACACATAGAAATCAAGGGTATGTATTGATTGTTTGATAAAAATGCTGTGATCAGAGGCTTGCACAACTCTGATTTGGTACTTCCCCCAGCAACTATGGTTCAGTATTTGTGGTAATTTTATGGACCAAAGCTACTACAAATGATGAAAATCAATTGTATATACATATATGCATAACTTAATATATAATCAGACAGTTCTTCAGTATGACAGTAATTTTTTTTTTTTACTTTTAAAAAACTGCTCTCTGTTAATGGCAACATAAGTCATTAGAGCCTACAAAAGACAGGAAACTACCATTGAACTATAAGGCCCCTTTGCAATTAATACAATGGGTATGAAGCAAGTCTTTAAAAACCAAAAACTGATATTTACACAGAGACATTGTAGTTTGTCTTATGGATTGGCGAGGGGAAAAATTGGAGGCAGGGAGAAAATTATGCATAGTTGACAACCTGAATGGAGGTGTTAACTATGTTGAAAGCAACAAAAGGAAGTAACATTGGATATTGTTGACATATAACTAAAAACAATTCCTGATTAAATCTAGATGGAAAAAAATATATATATTAAGGGGAAAAATCATTACTAGATGAAAAATGGATAGATACAAAAAAGTTCAGCATGGCCAGTGGTTTTCATAGAAAAGTGATGAGTTGGATATATCACTGAAATATAAAATGAAATATGTCTTAAATTGAACTCACTTTCTTGTTCTGTAAACCCCTATATCCTTCTGACTTCCCTAATTCTATTAATGGAACCAGCACTGCATATCAGTCAAGCTTGAAAGTTCAGTGTCATCTTTAATATTCCAATTTTGTTTGTTCCAATTCCAGATCCTGAGACATCCAATTCCAAGTGACTATATTCCCATTGTAACTCTTTCATCTCTCCACTACTTTTCCTCCACAATTTCATAGATCCCTTTGTAGACCTCAATGCCTCTCGCCCTGATTAATATAATAATATTGTTTTTTCTCTTCTTCCCCAGATTCCCATTCTCATATAATTATTCCTAAGCACAGGAGAGTGATATTTATTGTTACCTTAACACTATATTGCGGGGAAAAATATGTATTGACTACAAAATAAAGTTCACCCTCCTAAACCTAGCATTCAAGGCCTTTCAAATTCTGACTCCAACAAGCTTTTAAACCGTATCACAAAATAGTCTCTTCCACATATTCTATGCTTCAATATGACTGAAATTACCTTCTGTAATATTAATGAGATTTAAGATGTTGCCTGCCCATTAACTAGGTTCACTTGGAGCCCCATTAAAGGAAGCTTGCTTATAGGAAGGCTTTTACACCTTTTGCTAATTTCTAATTGGACAATGAGTCACAAGGATTGTGATGCCTTCTGGCTCTGAGAAGTATATATGTACTCTGAATTGGTATTTTGCATTGGGGGCTTACTCATGAGAAGGATTTTGTAATTCCCTTGTCTAGATTCTGAGTGGCCATATGTTCAGAGCTCCCTGACTACTCAGATGTAAAGGCTCTCTCAAAGTAGGGATGTATATAATGTGTATAGTTGAGTCAGGCATTCAGCCCTGTCTGTTGGTCTTTTGTATTTTCTCTGCTTGTATTTTCTCTAAAGTTTAGGGTGTTGACTTTTCTCCTGAACTAGTAAATGCAATTAAAAAAGACTGTTTACCCCCTTAAACAGCTCTCTTTCCTAGTAAAACAAATTTAAGAACCTGCACTAGTAGCCATCCTAAGTTTGCCAGTGTGGTTGCCACTATACTACCCCATATAATTCAGTTAAAGAAAGATTTATTAAACATTACTTAAGAACCTTATGTTCAGTGCTAGATGAAATACAAAACTTTGAAAGAGTTATTGACTTTATAGTTCTGATAGTATAATAGTATCTCCCCCCCCCTTTTAAAATTTCATGTCTTTCCCTCCCACCCTATCCCTGCCAGAGTATATTGTTCCATACTCTTGAAATATTCACTCCACAAATTTTTCTTATCAAAATCATAGGACCATAGATGCACAGCTGGAAGGAACTTTAGATGGCATCTAATTCAAACCCTTCATTTTGTGGATAATGAAACTGAGGCAAAGATAGGTTGAGTGACTTGAACAAACCACACAAGTAGTAACTGGCAGAATTTAAACTTTGAAATATTCTGACATGAAAGCTAGTTCTCTTTCTACTTCACCACACCCTCAGTAGGGAAAAACAAGCAAACAATGAAATCCTGCCCATTGTTCAAGAAATAACTCAACTTACACATCTTTCCTATAGCCTTTCCTTGATCCCCTCCTCTGATCTTTGTATTTCTTTTTAAAACTTGCCATATTGAGAGTATTTTTAAAGGTTTTATCTATCAATCTTGTGATCATTTCTTTCCAACTATACCATAAGCTCTTTGAGGTGATAAGTGGATGTCTGACTCATCTTTGACTCCCTTCGAGCAGTAAGCTCTGCATATGGTATGTGAAAAATAAATATTTGCCAAATTTGAAATGTTTCCTAAATGAGTCTCTACAAAGAGTTAGATGGGAAGATGCTCAATAACAGGCACTATCCTTTTATCTATACTATTCACAGTGTTGGAAAACCTTAATGAAAATATTTTAGCCTGACCAAATTGTGTATTTTTATTTTCATTTCCATTCCTCTTCAGAGTAGAGATATCTTCAAGTGATCTATTAAGGAAAGTTGCTTTGTAGTGTAACTCCATTTATCTCTTCTCCAAAAGATAAAATGTTGTCCTCCTCCTGCCCCCAGAAAGATCTCTAATTCTGCAAATGTGGGTAAGTCAAAATCTATGGACTTACAGCCAGATCATCCCCTTGAGTTAAGTCATCTCCTCTGGTCTGATAGACTCTAATGAAAGGAACATGGGTGTTTTATCACATAAGTGTTAAATAACACCATCAAAAGCAAGGAATACAGAATGGGGCAATTCAGGGGAACCTCTTCAAAGACAGTCATGTCAGAAATTTTACTTCATGCATTTTCATCTTTTGTGTAAGATTATATACAAAGAAAGATAGTACTATCTATCCCTGAGGAGTTCAGGGCTTTGCCAAAGGAAATGGATAATATGATATGGAATGGTTCCTTCATTTTCAAGGGAAATACTGAAATGACGTGTGTTTCTTTCTCTGTGTGTGTGTGTGTGTGTGTGTGTCTCTATGTCTCTCTGTGTCTGTCTCTGTGTGTGTCTCTCTATACATATATAAAACCATACATATATACATATACATGCAAATATATACATGCATATACATGTTTTCTATCTTTAGTTATAACAAAAAGAACTCTTTATTTTACATGATTTTAATGTTTCATATTCAGAACTCTTGAACACCAATTTTCAATATAAAGAATGGGTAAAAAAAATGAGTTAAAATATTATGTCAAACAGTACACCGCAATGAAAAGATAAAAGTAATCAATGATTAAAATATGTCATTGCAGAATTTTTTCTTCTAAGAAATACTTTTATTATTATTTCAAAAATTAACTCACACAAGTGAATAGTACTTAGTAAAAAAAAAAAAAAAGCAACAACAACACAGACTAAATGAATTGAGAAATGTTGTCAAGCATCAACACAGTTCCAGAGTTCCAGTAATGGATTGTGATTGTGTGGATTTGATTGGTACGTCTATTATTAATAATGTAGTGGGCAATCTGTGTAGTCAGGATTTTTAACAATTGATGAGTAAGAGTAGGCTCTTGATCATAGGAAGCTGATAAGAAACACAGTAGACTCTATCCCATTCCCTTAGTGATCAGAGATCAGAGAGCTAAACAGGCAAAACTATTCATTTAACCTTCATGGAGAGAAATTGCATAATATATGGAATTAAATAAATTCAAATTAAATCCTCTGACTATTCTGGCATTGCTTAACAACTTGACCTCACTAAATTCTCTTTTTATTGTCTAGCACAGATTAACATATTATGTGGGAATTGAATAGATCAGAAAATATTTATGAAAGAGAGTGAAAAAAGCTATGGTATTTTCATCTCAGACCTGCCCCACACATTAGTATCCCATAACACTCATAACAAATCATTCAACCTACCACAATCTAGTTTTCCACAGTCTCAGTTTGAGGAGAATGAATATTCCTGTTCTTCCTTTTTACAAGTCTTCTCATGGTACAAATTAGCAACTGTTCATGAAAACTTCTATAGGCATTTGCTACATCGTACTTTAAAATATAACCACATGGTACAGATGCAAAGCGAAGATAGGTGGTACAGTGGATAGAGTCCTGGAACGGGAGTTCAAATCTGACCTCAGACACTTACTGGCTGTATAAACTTAGACAAGTCACTTAATTCTGTTTGCCTCAGTTTTCTCATCTGTAAAATGAGCTGGAGAAAGAAATGACAAGCCACTCCAAATCTTTGCTAAGAAAATTTCCAATGACACCATTAAGAATTTGCTACAACTGAAAAAACTCAACAGCATTCAAGATGAAGCACAAAAACAGGGCAACGACATATTCTATGTGTGAAGAATAATAAGAATAATTAAGAATCTAAAACAGCTATACAGTTATTATGAATATTGATCATATGGAAAGGTGGTATGGAAAATCTCTCTACAAGCACTGATGGCAACAAGTTATGATTTGGTAAAACTTCATGTCCTAGATGCTTAAGGCACAGAGAAGTGAAATGATATTCCCAGAGTCGCAGAGATAATCACTGTCGTAAGTAGGATTTAAGGTCATAGGGTGAGAACTAGGAGGAAGCTTTGACGCCACCTAGTCTAATCCCCTTATTCTATGGAGCACAAACCAAGGCCTAGTTAGATGAAAGGAGCTTGAACAAACTCAAACAGTAAGTAGATAGTAGGACCAGCCACCAAGTAAGATCCTACAATTCCAAATCTAGCACTTTGCAATGGCACCAGCATCTTTCTTTGACTCCAAGCCCAGCAAGTCTGTCCACTAGGCCATGCTATTTCCCCATGAATACTATACCAGAGGCCTGAACAATATATATTATTGCTGCTATTGCTGTTGCTATAATTATTATTAAGGTAAATATATCCCTGAAACGAAAATTAATCTCAAGACTCCTTGTTAAAAGCGTACTATTCTACATGCATCTAAGTTGTGTGACAAAACAGAGACAACTACTCTCCTGAATAGTCAAGATCTTTGGCATATCCTCAGTCCCCTCCACTCTCCCAGATCAAGTTAATTCTACTCCTGTTTTCACTGCACCCCTCACTCCGAAAACAGAATCTCTGAATCTCTCAGCTCAAAGAGACTTAAAGAGCTTATGGATTCTAACTTGAGCAAGAATTCCTTCTTTGATGTCCTAACAGGTATGTGTTTAAATAGTTCTTATTACAGAGAAAGACAGAGAAATTCATTCTTTCTTTCTCTGTCTCTCTCTGTCTCTCTGTCCCTCTGTCTCTCTTCCTCTCTCACCCTACCCCCCCTCGCCACTCTCCCTCTCCGTCCTTTCCCACTCCCCTCCAGATGTCTCTGGAGGAGAAAGTGAGGCTGGTGACCTTGCATAGCCCTCCCTCACTCAATTCAAAGTCAACTGCTAATCCTGTCAGCATTTCCCTGATATCATGGTCCTCTTAGAAAACAAAGGACAAACATAATCTTATAGCAGGGAACATTGTTTTTATTCAACATTTAGTGTGTATGATAGGCTAGCCCATCTACTTTATGGTAAGGCTAATTGTTAAGAATTTTTACTTTATAGTCTAAAAGATCCAATCTAGTCACAGATGTATGCTCCCTGGTCCAATTTCACGTAACCATTTCCACCACAAATTCTTCAAGGCTTCTTATCTGCCATCTAAAGGTCAGCCTCAGCAACACTGAAGCACTAGATGATTGAGTTCTACACTGGCATTGTAATATCACTGGGATGTCATAGAAAGACATATGGCACATGGGGTCTAGAGATGATTTGATGCCATTGAAAACTCAAGACCTAATGGAATCCTCTCTTCTCATTCAAATAACTAAAGTTTGGGGCAGCTAGGTTGGCACAGTGAATAGAGCACCAGCCCTGGAGTCAGGACGACCTAACTTCAAATCTGACCTGAGACACTTGACACTTACTAGTTATGTGACCTTGGGCAAGTCACTTAACCCCAATTGCTTTGCCTTCCCCTCTCCAAACCCACACACACACACAGACAAAGACACACACACCCCAAATAATTTATGCTAAATATTTTATCTTAAGTATAGAAATGGGAAAAATGTGTATTGAGCCCATAAGAACTTTCACCCCAAATAATTTATGCTAAATATTTTATCTTAAGTATAGAAATGGGAAAAATGTGTATTGAGCCCATAAATGCACTAAGTTTCTCTGAATAAGTTATCATCACCGGTGTTCCTTATATTAATGCAATGATCTAGGTATCTTCTGAGAGTGGCATAATCTGTTCATATAGCTCCTTATATGGAATATTACTTTTCTTTTATTTAACAATATCTTATAATCCAGCATAATTCAGCTCTTGACTTTACTTCTTTACTTCATCATATGAAAATAAGATGTAATTGCCTTCAATTAGAATTCTTTGCCTGGCATGGGAAAAGTATCAGGCTTTGACTCTCTATAAGTGCTTGTAATATAATAAAATGGATCTCTGATAGAATTAATTTCAAAAGTAGCATGAAACTTGTTTTTTGTTTTGTCTTGTTTTGCCTCCCACATTGCCAAAAGAGTTTGCTATCAGCTCCTACTTGTCTTGAAATACTGAGAGGAAAGTAACATGCCTATATATATTATTTCTGTTTAAGCTCTCAAATAAGCAGTGAAAGCTACTGTACTGGTTTCCCCAATATTTTTTTCACTTCCTCTACCAATCTTTTAAAAGTCATGGGAGGAAAGAGAAGTGCTTTCATAATGCTGCTGGTGATATTGCTATCAGTCCAACAACATTCACATTGATGTCAATCACCTTCTAGGCTTCGGGTCTTTTTGCCTCACTAGTCACTCTCTTTACATAAGTAGTGCGTATATAGGGCTCAAAAGGATGTGTTTTGTGTTATCTCTTAATATTTTTACACCACTACTCTCAGCAACAATCAAACACAAGTGTCATGACAGCTTCCAGTCCATACCTTGATCTCCATGTGATCTCTTCAGTTCATGCTTTGTATTCTATTCTTGACACACTACAATAAAATCATTTAGGGTTCATATTTTGCATGACCATACCAAACAATGATCCCAAGCAACAAATGAAAGTTTTAATTACCTTTTACAGCCATGGAAATGACTAATAGTCATGGGCAGCTATGAATCCCTTTTACCCATCTTGCATAACTGATTACACAACTTTTGAACTTGAGTTTCTCAGAGAAGTATGTCTATATTCTTCAAGGAGTCTCCTGGCAGTCTACTTTCAAAGCTCTTCATCATTCTACTTGCTCATCTCTAGATTTCCTTCAGCTTTTTCCATCCTATGCAATACTTTATAAGTCTGGAAGAGCCAAAGTACCATAAGATTATCACCTACCACGTTCCAGAAAGTCTGAATCTTTTAATATAGAGTGATTAAATTAAATTTTTGACTACATTATTGTACTATTGATTTCATATTAAGTTTTATACAAGCTAGGTGGTGCAGTGAATAAAGTATTCAGCCTGGAATCAGGAAGACCTGAGTTCAAATCTGATGTCAAACTCTTACTAGTTGTGTGACTCTAGGCAAATCATGTATCCCTTTTGCCTCAGTTTCTTCATCTGCTAAACCAGGTGGAGAAGGAAATGGCAAACCATTCCAGTATCTTCACAAAGAAAATACAAAATGGGGTCACAAAGAGCTGGACAGGACTGAATCAACTGAACAACAACAAGGATACCCCAGATCATCAAATACCAGCCTACATTTATCCCATTTGGATGTCAAAGAAAGACATATGACACATAGGGTCTAGGGATGATTTGATGCTGTTGAAACCTCAAAACCTAATGGAGTCCTCTCCTCTCATTCAAATAACGGAAGCTAAAGATTTTCATCTTAAGTATAGAAATGAGAAAAATGTGAATTGAGCTCATAAGAAACTTTTAAAATTGAATAAGTCTCTCAGAATAAGTTCTTATCACCAGTGTGATTTCATAGGAAATGTTCAAGAAACTGCTATGAATTGTGATATATAGAAGCTACGTTTTGCAACTATATTTTTAGCATAAATATTTGGGCAACTTTTTTTTTTTTACAATTTTTAAAACTATTTTTAATTACTTTTCATTACAAAAAATTGAAATCCCACAACTTGCCTTCATTCTGATTTATTTCATTTCAAAAACATTCTTAGCAAAATTACATTATTTTATTTCAAATATCTAGATAGTAATTCCAAGTATGAAAGTCAGAATGGTATAGTGAATGTGGATAGAAATCTATCCTTAAAAGAAGAAAGACAAACTTCTTGACAATTTTTATAGACTTTAAGTTATTCAGAAATTGCCAGCCTCTTTTGGGAGAAGTTTATTCTCCTGGGAGATCCCTATGCTAATGAAATCATAAGTTTTATCCTTGTCTCTAATTCCAAGCATATTGGCTCATAACTAATTTCATCCTTAGAATGGTAGTCCTTTTATCTTCCTCATCATTTTTTTGTCTGTTATCATAGATGGGCAATTTTTTTTCATAGAATAAGATTTATACTGTGAATATAGATCATGAAGGGCTCTCAATGATCCCAAACCACTTTATGACCCTGAACCTTGTCTTTTTATCATTAGTACCCTCCATGTAGTGCTACATGACTGCAAAACTTGGACTACCAGCATAAAGAATAAATATTGCCAGTAACACTAATGTTGGACTGCATAATGGGTATCAATAGGCTGAAGCATCTTACCATCTAAACCCATAATCCAAAAGTGGTATAAAAAGGCAGCATTTAAGAAATGTAAGAATGGAGGAGGATATGGAATAGTTATATAGTAAAAGTTAGGGGCATTACATGGACAACCTCAGTGTTACCTTCCACCCCAAAATGTCAAAAGATTTACAGGAAGGTATTGAACAACTTGAGTATTTATGGGAGGACCTAAGCAAAAATTTCAGAAGATAAGAAAGGATACTTTACTATAGATGGGTTATGAATTGCATAATTTAAAGGAGTGCTCATTTTAGTGAGATCAGTCAGCAACTATTTTCTAAGCAATGTTCTGTACATTGTGCTTAAGATACAAACAGGAAGTGATATAGTCCCTACTCATGAGTAGTTTACATTATCTTGGTGGAGAGAGAATTTATCTATATAAACAAATACATAACTGTACAGCCAAGCACGAATAGCTTTGCAGAGGATGGCTGCTGTGAACAGCTTTCGAGGTTGTGATTACACAGTATAGTGAACATTCTATTCAGTAACAAATCAGAGCAAAAACATTCACAGAAAATCAAGGTCCTGCCCACATCTAAATTCATAGTCCTGTAGGATTTTGTGAAAATCTATTGATAAATATATGAAAAGTTGGGGAGAACTCACCTTCTGACATGGGACTTAGAAAAGCTTGTGATGATGCCTTTTAGATGGCTCCTGAACTGAAAGAACTGATAACTCATGAATTTGCAATGGGAGGTAATGAAGACTTGGCTATCTGGCTTATGAATGAGAAATCAATAAGTACAACAAAAGTAGAACTTATCATCTTTTCTATTACTTGCTTTTGTCTTTGAAGAGTGAAAATAAATATTCAACTACCTCCCAAGAGTCAGATGAGAGAGGGGCACATGGCATGGCCACCATGTCTTCATCTTCACATTCCCCTCTCTATGAAAATGTTGGAGATCAGTAGAAGTCTGCACCAATGGAGTGGCAACTAACTTGAGTTGCGCACAGTGGTAGCACCAGCAGTGAACTTTGGAGGTTACTGGAACACTGGCAGTAAAAAATTAAGGAGCTCTCAGCCCAGTGATGGTAAAGAGGTAGAAAAAGTGGTCAGAAAGAGATTATAGGAGAGCGTTTACTGGCATTGAGTTTAGGACTGGGTAATATAGAAACTTCATTTCCCATATGCTATTGTGGCCCCAGTAGCAGGGTGAAGGGGACAAATTATGGACAGTACTCAGGAGGGAAAAGGGGCCCTGGTCTCATTTCCAAGGCAGAAAGGAGCACTGACAATTGTATTCCTAAGGAAAAAGAGATGCTTCCAGAGTACTGACCAAGAGAACAATGACCATACTTTTTTTCAGAAGCACTGAAAACTTGTCAACCTATAAAAGTATCTCTGAAACAGTAGAATGGAAAAGTCTGAAACGTGAGATAGTGTGCCTCTGTAACCTCAGGATACATAGTCAGAGGTCATGGATATGAGTTGAATATGCTGGGGTGGTGTAACAGTAAGCACCCTAGCATGCCTAGGGCAGCTACTAGCACAGGTTCTTAGATCTGCTTTTCTAAAGGAAAGCAACTCAAAATGGGTTAACAATCTTACTTTAATCAAACATATCATTTACCTAGTTCAGGAGGAAAAGTCAGCCCCCTGAACTTCAGAGAATACAAACAGAAGTTACAAACAAACAGAAAAA
>JAQQSV010010313.1:0-13288 GCA_028646515.1 Pseudochirops corinnae | reverse complement strand
GAGGGAAAATATTATATTTCCAAACACTTTTAAAGACAAAAAAGTATCGATCAACAAACGGGGCAGTAAAAAGAAAAAATAAAAACTAGCAAAGCACTATATTCTTAAAACAAGCTAAGGAAAAATAGAAATTCTGAAAATCAGTCTTACAAAATAAAAAATTATTAAATAAAACTAGGATTTTTTTTGAAAAATAAAAAAACTCACCTAATATGATAGCAAAAAAAGAGTCAATATCAAAAAATGGAAAGGAAAATTTCACAAAAAATAAAGAGGAAATATGGGAAATTATTAGAAAATATGTTACCCATTATCTGCCAACAGAGCTAAGTTAAATAAAATAGATGAATATTTACAAATATTTAAAATCAGATTAGAAGAACAAGTGATACTGAATTGTAAAAACCCATCTCAGAAAAATGAAACTGAATAAGCCATAAAATAAAAAGGGGAGTCTTAACAAATCCCTCTATAAAAATGCTGTACTGATTACTAAACAAGGATGGCTAAAGCAGGGAAAGATTGAAAACCAATATCCCTAATGACTATCAGTGCAAAAAATATTTAATAAAATATTACAAAAGAGGCAACTACAACCTATCCAAAAGATTATAATGCAAAAATGATGTTAAATTCACACCAGGATTGTAGGCTGATTATCAGGAAAACTTCAAAGGCAATACACCTTTTTAAATAACAAAAGCACTCAAAATCACATGATTCTATCAACAGATGCAGAAAAATGCTTTTGACAAAATGTAACACCTTTTTATGTTATAAACCGATTCCATTAAAAAGCATAAGAATAAAGAGAGCTTTCCTTAATATGCTAAGTAGTGTCTAAAAACCAATAACTAGTGTCATCTATAATAGACTAGAGTCTTTTTCAACAAAATCACAATTAATCAAATATGTCCACCATCACCACCATAATTTGATATAATTCTAGAAATTCTAGTTGTAGCAATAAAACAGGAACAAGAAATGGGAAAGAGGAATGAGCATAGGCAAAGAGGAAAACAAACATATTTTGCACGTAATTTGATGGTTTACAAACCTAAAAAATTCAACTAAAAGACTAAATAAAGCAATAACCTCAGTAAAGTAACAATCGACAAAATAAAACCAAAAAAATCATCACCCTTCTTTCATAGCCTGCAAGCAAAACCAGAGAGAGAAAAGTAAATTCCATTCAAAATAACTCCCCCAAAATATAAAATACTCACTTGATAATCATTTAACTGCAATTACAAAACAGTCTTTACAAAAAAATAAAGAAAGCCCATATGTACAAAAATATTTGTAGAAGCTCTTTTTGTGACGATGAAGAACTAGAAACTGAGGGGATGGCCATAATACATAAAAATAGACCTAAAAGGCACTATAGATATATATGCACCAAGTGGTATAGCACTCAAATTCTTAAGAAGTTAAGTGAGTTACAGGTTCATGACATAAACATAGAGAATATTACAAAATGTAAAATAGCTAATTGTGGTTATACTGAATTGAAAAGCTTGAAAAAGTTTTTGCACAAACAAAACCAATGCAACCAAGGTTAGAAGGAAAGCAGAAAGCTGGGAAACAATATAGCAAACATCTCTCACAAAAACTTCATTTCTCAAACACATAGACAAGTGAACCAATTTATAAGGATATAAGCCATTCCCCAATGAATAAAAGGTCAAAGGTCAACAGACAATTTAAAGCTATCTAGAGGCACATGGAGAACTGCTCTAATCACTTTTGATTAGAGAAACGCAAATTAAAGCAACTCTGAAGTGCCAGTTCACACCTATCAGATGGGATAATAGGACAAAAAGGAAAATGATAAATGTTGGAGAGGATGTGGGGAAATCTGGACACTGATGCACTGTTGAAGTGATCCAAACATTTTGGAGAGCAATTTGGAGCTATGCCCAAAGGGCAATCAAACTCTGCATAAGCTTTGATCTGGCAGATCTATATCCCAAAGATGTCATTAAAAAAGGAAAAAGGATCTACATGTGCAAATATATTTATAGCAGCCCATTTCATGGTGGCAAAACATTGGAAACTAAGAGAATGGTCAGCAATTGGGAAATGGCTAAACAATCTGCAGGATATAAATGTAATGGAAAGCTATCATGCAATAAGAAATGATGAACAGGCAAATTTCAGAAAAACCAGGAAAGATTTGTATGAACTGATGCAAAGTGAAGTGAACAGAACCAGCAAAACATTGTACACAGTATCAGAAACATCATTTAATGATCAGCTATGAATGACTCAGCCTCTTCTCTGCAACACAATGATCCAAGACAAGTACAAAGGACTCATGAAGGAAAATGCTATCCACATCCAGATAAAGAATAGATGGACTCTGAATGCTGACTGAAGCATACTTTCTTCACTTTATTCTTTCTTATGACTTTTTTTTCCTTTGGATCTGTTTCTTCTTTCACAACTGTTATTAATATGGCTATATGTTTTACATGACAGCACACGCATAACCTATATCAAATTGTCTACCATTTTCAGAAGATAGGAAAGAAAGGGAAGGAAGGAGAAAAATTTAGAACTCAAAATCTTGTAAAACTGAACACTAAAAACTGTCTTGACGTATAATTGGTGGGAGGGAGACATTATTAAAAAAAAGAATTGATGCTATAAGAAATAATGTAGGGGACGGTTTCAGGAAAAACCTGGGAAGACCTAAACAAACTGATACAAAGTAAAATGAGCAGAACCAGGAGGGCAATCTATATAGTAACAGCAATATCATAAAGATAATTAACTTTGAAAGACTTAGCAACTCTAATCAATATAATGACCCACCCTACCCCATAATTCCAATGACTCATGATGAAATATGCTATCTACCTCCAGACAGAGAACTGATGGGACTCAGAGGGCACATTGAGGAATATTTATTCTTTTTTTTTTTCAAGAGAGTGATATATGGCTAATGTGGACATTTATTCTGCATAATGATATATATTTGTAATAGATTTTGTTTATCTTGCCTTCTCATTAGGTTGGAGAGAAGGAAGGAGGAAGGAAAGAATTTGGAACTGAAAACAAAGAATAAAAAAGTCTGTTTTTAAAAAATAAATTAAAAATAAAGGTTTAGAGAGGAATGAATCACACATAATAGCAACATTTTTAAATAAAAATGACAATATAACCTAAATCAATTTACAAATTCAGTGTCATACCAATCAATCAACCAGAGGTACTTTATGTAACTAGAAAAATAATAAAAAATAGAGGAACAAAAAGTCCAGAATCTCAAGGGATATGTTTTGGGGGAAAAGTGAAGAAAAAGGGAGACCTAATTCAAACTTTCAGTCATCATCAAACTATTTGATATTGGTTAAAAAATAAAAACATCAATCCATGGAACAGATTAGGTATCCCAAATCCAGAATCAAACAAATATACTAACCCAACATTTGACATACATTAGGATAGAAACTATTGAGGTAAGAACTCACTATTTCAACAACAGCAATAAACCTACTGAAAAATCAGACAGCAGTGTGGCAGAAATAAGGTTTCGACCAAGATTCCTTACCATATGCCAAAATAAACTCAAAATGGATACGTGACCCAGATGCAAAAGGTCACAGTATAAACAAATTAGAGGGAAATGAAAGATGATGTATTTTTATAGTTATAGATATAAGGAGAAAAATAACCAAAGAATGGATAGTAAAGATCAAAGGAGATTAAATGGGGTAATTTCATTGTCGATGAAAGCAAAATGGGGGGGCAGGGAATGAGCAATGCAGAAATTAATTTTTGTAACAATTTTCTCAAATAAACCTCTGATATCCAAGATATATATATAGATATAGGTATATGCATGTATATCATATGAGAACTATTCTATACAAAACACATAGATACACCTACACCATTCCACAATAAACAATGAAAGGGTGTAAACAAGATAGTTCTCAAAAGAAAAGAAAGGGGCGGCTAGGGGGCACAGTGAATAGAGCACTGGTCCTGGAGTCAGGAGGACCTGAGTTCAAATCCAGCATCAGACACTTAACACTAGCCATGTGACCTTGAGCAAGTCACTTAACCCCAACTGCCCTACCTTCCCCTCTCCAAAAAAAAAAAGCAAAAAAGTAGTGGCAACCATATGAAAATTCTTCAAATCACTTAACAGAAATGACCAAAAAAACTCTGAGGTCCCACTTTAACCCCATCAAGACTAGCAAAGATGACAAAAATGGAAAATGACAATTGTTGGAAGGGTGTGTAGGAGAAAAGACATAATAATATACTGTTGGTAGAGCTGAACTAATCTAACCATCATGAAAAGCAATTCAAAACTATTCGAAAAGTTACTAGTTTCACAGTTTGACTTTGAGATACCACAACCCAAAAGACATCAAGAATTAGAACACAAAGTAGATATCCGTCAATTGGGCAAGGGCTTTATAAGTAATGGTACAGAAATGCAATAGAAGATTACTGTCACGAGATATGATGAAAGGGACAGATAAAAAAAAACGAGGATGATTTGTGTGAATTGAAGTGGCGCACACTGAGCAAAAGGAGAAAAATCTGTACAATAACCACAGTATTTTAAAGAAAAATAAATGTGAAGGACTGAAGAACTATGATCAATGCAATCATCAATTATTATTCCAGAAAACTATCACATACTAAACAAGTATGCTTTTTTTTCTGTACATTAAATATTCTCTTATATTATATAACTTTAGAAACCAGAGAGTCAATATTTTAGGAGAGATACAAGAGAACGTCAGAAAAAAAACTCAACAAAATTAAGCATTTAAAATCTATCAAACAAGTGAACATTAACAGATCAATCAATCATTGCTATTATGATATGACAAAATAGATTTTTTTAAGCTCTGCATGGTTTATGTTACTTTCTGCCTTTCAAAAGTTCAAAAGAATAGTTTTAAGCGTTAATGTATGCTTTAGATTACACTAATGAGCAAGCATCAGCAGAGAGATGAGACTACACTGAAAAAGCACTGATGTGACTTGAAGAGAAAATACCAGCTGTCTCTACTCCACAAAGACAAATTACCACCTATCCTGTTATCTTCCTTAAGTACAAGGGATATTGACCATTTTAACTGGCATAACTATATCCACATGTTGCTAAGCTATGAGCTATATTATGCCTAGAAATAAATATTTAAAGTAGACATTCAAGACTGTAGATTATGTAGGCAGAAATGTTTTAATATAGGCTAATAGTGATCTTAATACACACTTTTGATTTACAAAGTCTTACTGAAATCACATTTATTAAAGATCCATTATATATGCTGGGGATACTTCCATAAAGGTCCTATCACAGTATATACTGTGGCCTTCCACTAGATCTCTAGCCATTTGTGTGACAGCCAGCACAAACACAAAGTTGGAATATGGAATGTTCAATGTGAGGAACAGTGAGAAGGCCAATTTGGCTAGATTGCAGAAAGAAGGTGTAAGGGAGTAAAGTACAATGAAAATGGAAAGACAGGTTGGGAGTCTGGCTCTAATGGGCTTTAAAAGCTAAATAGAGCTTGTCTTTTTATGCTAGAGGCAAGTGGGGCCACAGGGCTCTGTTTAGTAGGGAAGAGACAGGGAGAAAATTTGTAACTCAAAATCTTGTTGAAATCAATGATGAAACTAAAAAATAAACAAAAGTTAATTTTAAAAAATTTGCAATGAAATTGCAACAATTTCATTAGGGAATTTTTTTATAATTTTCTTTCTGTGTTTTGGCTCTTCCTGATTTAGGCATCAGTACCATATTTGTATCATAAAAAGAATTTGGTAGGACTCCTTCACTAATTTTCCCAAATAGTCGATAAAGTATTGGAATTGTTTTTTAAATGTTTGATAAAATTCACTTTCAAGTCCATCTGGCCCTGGAAATTTTTTCCTAAAGAATTCATTGATGGCTTATTCATTTTCTTCTTTTTGGAGGAGGAAAGGCAAGGCAATTGACGTTAAGTGACTTGCCCAAGGTCACAGAGTATGTCGAATGTCTGAGGCCAGGTTTGAACTCAGGTCCTTCTGACTCCAGGGCCAGTGCTCTATTCACTGCACTGCCTAGCTGCCCCTTCAATTTCTTTTTCTGAGATGGAGTTATTTAAGTATTTTACTTCCTCTTCCATTAATCTGGGCAATTTATATTTTTGTAAATATTCATACATTTCACTAAGATTGTAAAATGTATGGGCATATAAGTGGAAAAATAATTCCTAATTATTTATTGTTTAAATTTCTTCTTGTGTTTACTCTTCATTTTTGATACTGGTAATTTGGTTTTCTTCTTTCTTTTAATCATATTGACAAACTGTTTTTCAATTTTATTGGAGGTTTTTTTTTCATAAAACCAGTTCTTAGTTCAATAGTTTTCTTAATTTCAATTTTTATTAATCCCTCCTCTGGTTTTCAGTATTTCTAATTTAGTATTTAATTGGGGATTTTCAATTTATTCTTTTTCTAGCTTTTGTAGTTGCATGCCCAATTCATTGATTTTTTTTCTCTATTTTATTCATGTAGCATTCAGAGATAAAGAAAAAAAACTTTCCCTAAGAACAGCTTTCATTGCACCCCATAAGTTTTGGCATGTTGTCTCATTATTGTCATTCTCTTGAAGGAAGTTACTGATTGTTTCTATGCTTTGCAGTTTGACAAAATCATTCTATAGGATAAGATTATTTAGTTTCCAATTATTTTTAAAGGTAATAAAGCTTTATAACAAATGAACTTTTCTAAAAGATTTCTGATAGTTAAAATTTTTTTAAGTTGAATATCCTGGGGCACGAGAAGTTAGCATAAATTTATTATAAACATCTTACTTTCTAAAATCTTACTATACAACATATGTCTTACTAACAAAATGATTGAAAAATACAAAGTGTCCACTTTAAATCCTTTGTACTTAACACATTTTTTTCAATAAATAATAAATAAGTTCATTAGCAATAATAATAATATCGATAGTTAAGTCCTACTCCTTTAAGGCAGTATGTTGAAATACTTTTTTTTTAATATTTATTTACTTTTTGCAGGGGAAGGGGAAAGGCAGGGCAATTGAGGTTAAATGACTTGCCCAAGGTCACATGGCCAGAAAGTGTTAAGTGTCTGAGGCCAAATTTGAACTCGGGTCCTCCTTTATTCACTGCACCACCTGGCCACCCCGAAATACATTTTTTTACAGTAGCAAGATGATAGTTTTGAAACTAGGCATTCATTATAGAACAGAAGTTACCAAAATGGATTTTTCTGTGTCCTAAATGATATTTTGATTTTGTAAAAGTTCTTCATTTTTAGACTGAATTTTGAAGAAGAAAAGCATCATAAAAATGAAAATACTGATAAATTAACTTTATATATATATATATATATGTATATGTATATATAATGACTCGATACATGAACTTTGCTTGAAGGCATAAAATTTTGCAAAGATAATAAGTAATTAATGAAGCAAATAACTCCCATTTATAGAACAACTTAAGTAATCATAGTAAATGGGGGGGAATCAAATAAAAATGTTAGGTTTCAGCACAAAAAAAATGAGTATCTGAATAACTGAGGGAACTATTGCTGAAACAAATTAATTCATATACCAAACAATGTTCATTAGGAAAAAAAATGAAGACTGGGTAATTTTATGACAATTACCTTTTAGGAAAACATTTTACTTATGTCCATAATTGGATAGACATTTTAAAGAGAAATTTCCCTTCTGGAAAAGTGGCTTCAGAACTAACAAAAATATTCACTAGCCACAAGCCTACAGTCAGACCACCCAAGCTGAACAATAACTGTAATAGAGCCTGGTCTATTAGGATTGCTGACACCAAGGGAACAGAAAGTTTTCTATAAAAATAGCAGCATAATTCTCATGAAAACTTTTTTTTTAATGGGCAGGTAAATGAGATAGAGTTTATTAAATTTACTTTAGGCTCACTGCCTCATTTTTATTTGGAACTCTGCCTGATTTCATTAAGATTTGACCTTTCTTTCACACCCCAAGATTATATACAACTGTGCCAAGACATAAAACATATTGATTTTTTCAAAGATGTCACGGATAACAAAAGACAGTACTGACTTACATTAATATTGTACATATTCTAACAAACTTAAAGAACATTAATATAATCACCCAAGTATTACAAGAGGCAGATAAAGTAACTAGATCCTTTAAATCTAAGAAAATTGAGATAGAGAAAGATTAAGTGATTTTACCAAGGTTAATGAACAAAAATCACTCTAAAAGCAGATTTCATTGTTTTCTGTTGATTCTATGTATTCAGCTTACATACAGTCCATAATTGATAGCATAATTCGATGACAGCCATTGTATTTACTGCAGCTAGGGCTACAGATTCCCTTTTGGCAGGGTCAGCAAGGGTTTGAATCCTATTAAATCTGTGATTTCATCAATGTGGGTACTCAACTGCACTAATGGAGATCCAACCCCTCTTCCCAAATTCTTAGAAGATAGTTCAATTGCTTCCTAGAGCCAACTGCCCTATTAGTACTTGAAGACTTTCCAGCTTGGCAAGGCCGACCACAGCTTATGCTCTACTGATCCAGCTGTTTAGAATCTGGGGTCACTGCCATTTAACAAGGCTTGGCAAGAGAATTTCGGGGAGGTCCATGAAAAAAACCCTTGGAAAAAGTCTTTTTTTGACCTGGGAAGCATAAAATGAATATAAGGTATTAGTAGTACAATTGTTACTAATAAGTAGTGAAATGATCTGAAGACAAACAAGAGACAGGAGATGAATCAAAGGATCTGAATGGTTCACAAATTCGACAATTCCTAAGCAAGCCACAATTCACTCTCTACAGCTATACGAAAATGTCAAGACACCTATACTTATTAAAATTACTTTTAAATGAAATGATAAAATCCAAAAAGAAAAAGAAAAATTTAGTTTTTTCAAAATCTACTCTCTCCAAAGTCCCTTGTATTTGGCTATCATCTCTATCACTCTACTGAAACTGCTCTCTCACAAGTGACCTCAGTGTCTCCTTTCTGTGCCACAATTCAGTCTTATTTTTCTTTCTCCTTTTTCCTGTGCTACTGATTCTTTCCAGCTGAGCTCATTAAGTCCTAAACTGAGGAAGTTGGTTCCATTGCTGCTGATGCTAAATTCCTGAGGTATCATCACTTCTGTTCAATCTGTCTCCCCCAAGTTGTGTACGCCTCTAAAAACTTCAGGACTTCGACTTAATTCTGCTTTCCTGCTCAAGGATCATGATAATCCCAAATCACTCCTTAAGACTGAGATGGGGAAAATGCTTATTCTAAGGACACTTGTCCCTTTGAACTACAAATCCCAAGATGCTGGTTCTCAAACCCATGTTATACTTCAAAATACTCTAAACAGGGAAAAAGTCTCAGAGACAGTACAAGCTTCCTGGACCTCTTCAGGACTCTCTGGTCACCTTTTTCCTACCTCATTTGGCTTCTTTTCTTGATCTCTTAATACTGGTGCTCCTTAAGGATAATTCCTTAACACTCTTCTCCCTTTGCACTTTCATTTATTCCTATGGTCTTAACAAGAGGATGAATCTAAAATCCATACTGTCTGTACTAAACTTTCTCCCAAGAAACCCAAATACTCATTCCAAATTTCCTATAGAACATGTCCAAATGGATGTCCATTAAGAACTCTAAACATGTCCAAAACCAAACTCATCTTTTCCTAATGCTGCAGCATGACCAACTTATTTCTGTAATGAATCCCCAATTCAACTAGTCACTCATATTTGAAACCTCAGTGTTCTCTTTCAATTTTCCATCTCTCTAACCCTCCCACATCCAATCAGATATCAAGTTTTCTTAGTCAATTTCAAATACCTCATGAATCATTCTTCTCTCAAGTCCGACTGACATCATTCTAATACAAGCCCTGATTTCCATCTACCTGGTAATATTCTAATAGTCCACCAACTGATTTTCCTTTCTCCATTCTCTCCTAATTCCAATCTCCTTTTAATTGCTGCCAAATTAGTCTCTGTGTGTGTATATATATATATATATATACAACTCCAATCAAGACACTCCTGATCTTAAAAGCCTTTAATGATTCCCAAATACCTACTGAGACAAGACTGACTTTTCAGCCTAGGATAAATCTCTCTTCAATCTTGCAAACAGCCTACCTTTCAGCCACTTCTCACACTATTAGCCTCTCTGTATCCCATGCGCCAAGAAACCTGAAGTACTTCCTAAACTTTCCTTCCTCTATGCTTTTGCTAAGACTGTTCCCCATGCTTGAATTGCTCTCCCATCTTCTACTACCCACAACAGCCTCTTCGTGGAAATCCTATTCACGCTATAAAACCAGTTCAAATACCAATTCCTCCAAGAAGGTTTCTATAATTGCCAGTCAGGAAATACCTTCAACCACAAGCCCACAAGACTTTACAAAGCATTTGATTTGCAACTCTCTTATGCACTACATGTGTTTCATTTTACATTAGAGCTACTCTTCAATGTTTTGTAATCCCCTATAAAATAATTAGCCACATGACAGCACAGGGAGCTTGCCTCACTTAATCTTTGTATTTCCTTTAGTACAATGCATTAACATTTTATCTTTGGTCCAGATCTGTGATTTGTTCTCTATGGAGAACTCCTGGTGTGAAAATTCTTCTCACCAATGCAGATCAATAACACATAAACCCAGGTTAGGAACATAATAAATAATGAAAATGTTGCCTCCAAAATTTTACTCAAGCTTTTCTCTCCACCTGTATCCTCCTATCATGTCTACCCTTCATAATGCTACCCAATCGGGGTGGCTAGGTGGCACAGTGAATAGACCACCAGCCCTGGAGTCAGGAGGACCTGAGTTCAAATCCGGCCTCAGACACTTAACACTTGGGCAAGTCAGTTAACCCTAATTGCTCCTCCAAAAAAAACCATATTGCTACCCAATCCCTTAAGACTGAGCTCAAATGCTATCATCTTGGCACAAGCTCCCCAAAATATATTATTCCTTTCCTCCACTAAACCTACATACCCTTTGTTTCTATGGCACTTATTTGTCTATTTCATATTATAATACAGAGGTGACTGAGTAGTAAGTGGATAGTGCTCTAGGCCTAGAGTCGGGAAGATCAGAGTTCAAATCTGACCTCAGAAACATATTAGCAATGTGACCCTAAGCAAGTCATTAGACTTCCTCAGTATTCTAAATGAAAAAATGGAGATAACAGTACCACTTATCTTCTAGGGTAGTTATAAGGAACAAATAAGATATCTGTAATGCATTTAGCAAACTATCTGGCACATAATGCACATCTAATAAATGTTTGTTTCCTTCCCCTTCCCTTCCCTTCGTTAGTAAATACAGTAACAATCCTCCCTCCCCAAAAGTAAAAGATCATTAATAACTACTGACCCACATATGCTTAATTTTTAATCTCTCTAAAATATTTATGAGAATAAATTTTGCATATATTGAGGACATTCTTAATGATAATACGAAACTAGAACAGATAGACATTTTACAATCAATACTCTACAGCAAACCACTAACCTTTATAGTTGTATAAATGACAAACATTCAGAGAACATAAGATCCTATTAATGTCTATTAATCTTGTCCATTCATAAATTTGTTTTTAATTGATAGTTTGAATGAGGGGCCTTTCATGCAAATGTCAAGATTGTTAATAAATGCAACCATAGATGGCATTATTCAATAATGATCTGATTACTAATTTTATTTAAGGCCATAGAACAGGGAAAGGTATAACTAACAGAACTGGTCACCATTCTAATGGAGGCTGTCTAGAGTAGAGGAATGGTTCACTGTTCACTGTTCCCTCTTTCCCCCAGCCCCAAAAAAAGATAATTTACAAAACTAACATTATCTTAGAGGGAACAAATAAATACACATAACTTCTTAGAAGTAGGGATTTGAAGATTTAAAAATACTGGATAAGTACATGAGATAATGTGAATGCTTTATAAAACATTAAAGCTCTATATGTCAATTATAATTATAACTCATTAGTGCATACTTCTGTACAATAATATTATTGTAAATTATTATTGTAAACTGTAAAAAAAAAAGTTTTCCTTTTTTATGACACATCTATACTATGAAATTCAGATTTGTGTAAACCAATTTCAAACAGTAGTTAGGTTAAGGTTTAGGCTACATTTTTATTCCATTTAAACGTAATTTCTCTGTTCCTAAATTCCCAACAAGGCATATGCTTATTTGAGTCTGATTAATTTATTATTTACTGAAATCCTGAAACTTTTGAATGAATGATTTAAAAACACACACGTACGTACACAAAATGAGTTTTAACTGAATCTATAACAAGCAGATCTAAATTGTTCTATGCTGATGCTTAATTTTCTGGCTCCACTACAAATCCTCTAAAAGTGGAATCATTTAATTCTGAAATTAAAATACTTTATCACCTTCTCTCAATGGTACTAGATATAGTCTCTTAAAAAACTAACAGCACAATTTGTTCATGCAGAAATAATGTAAATATGCAAACCTTTTCTTCCTAGGTTCTGGAAGTGGCAGGGTATAGTGGTGGATGAGTCATAATTTTAGCAATAGCAGAAAGAGTGTTTTAACTTTCTAAAATATCCTGTATTTTCAAAGTAAAGTAACAAGTATTCCATTCCATTAACAATGCTGATTTTTATTTAAACAAGTAACCAGGTCTTCTGGAAATATATGACATAGTAGTATTAAACTAAACTATGCTTTAAATTTACCAACTGATCTATTTTAAAGAGTATATTAGGATATTTAAATTTTAGTGGGATGTGAAAGTATTGCACTATATTAGGGGAAAATATTCTCATTCTGAAATATGCTAATATATAACACAAATACTACTCTGGGAAGATAGCACTTCATTAAGAATGTACTAAAATTAAGAACAGTATATTTTAAAGATATTTTGTATTTTATCATTTTGCATTGGTTTACAAAGTCAGAGAATGTCGCTAATAATGCTATAAACTTTAGCCCTTTATGAAACAGTTTCTATTATATTCCAAGCCATAAACTGTATTTTATAATGTAGCTGTTTATAATTTGAATGTGAGGTATATTAGGGACCAGATAAGAAAATGCAGGTGGTTAACTAACACATCACTGCTAAGATGAAGAAAAAAAGAGTTAAACTTTACATACATATCAAAATCTTCATCTTGGGGGCGGAGCCAAGATGGCGGCGTAGCAGCAGCAATATATCGCAGCTCTCACATAGCCACCCCCAAATACCCATGGAATAGGACTCTGGACCAACC
>JAQQSV010010312.1:0-13289 GCA_028646515.1 Pseudochirops corinnae | reverse complement strand
GCTTCCAGTCCGCACAGCACGGAGACTAGCTTGATTCCGGTGTTCTCTTGCTCCACCCCTTCCTGCTACGTCAGCAAGCTCAAGGGGCATGGAAGATCTTCAAATCCCAGTATCGTTACACTCTCTTGCTCCATTTCTGACTGAAAGTAGATGGTCTCTTCCTAGGCAACCTGGTTCCCTGCCCCATTCTCCCCAAGGACTCACTATATTAATGCCAAATTTAGTATAGATCCCTGATCAGCATAGTCAACGATAGATAAAAATCTCAAGATCAAGAGATCCACCAACTTCCCTGGTAGCTTAGATGAGGATATATGCCTCTATACCGGACTTGCTTTTTTTTTTTTTAATACTAAATATCTTACACATATACAGATATTTTTTTCAATCTCATGACTCAGTTTTAATATATCTTGCTGACTCATGGAATCATTGATCTCTATAGTCTGAGTTCTATAGTTTTATAGTTTTCAGAGACTGAATTTCTTGGGTTAGGTTTACTACTTTGCCCTCTAAGCTACTTATTCTACCTTCAATTCTTTCCTTAAAAAAATTTATTTCATTTAAAAATTTTTTACTTCATTTCTGTTAGGTATTCACATACTCATAGAAAAATCAAGTTTTTTTTTCCTTTGACACTCATCATAGAGTTTGATTTGCAATATTTTTTACATAGTGGTTGATATTTTCTTTGATTTACTCATCTCCTCCACTTTAGTTTCTGAGTTGGGTTTTTCTGCCAAGATCAGCTTCTTCCCTGACTGCATTTTTCAGTAGGATGGTAAGCATTGCTTATTCTAGTCCCAGGCCCTCTAGGTTCTTGCTCAAACCTCCACTTCCAAGAGCTCTTGAGATTCCAAGTGCTGGGTCACTAGTGACCTCTCTAGCATCAGGGTATTAGGGCCTTCAGAGCCCCTGGGTCTGGGACATCCTGGTCTTTGCACTGTGACACTATAATCACTTCTTCCAGCAACTGCTCCTGGAGGCTTGCAAGGCCCCCACCCTGGGGAGCTTTATGAGATTACTAGGTAGTGGTCAGAAGGTAACTAGACAGGAGGCAGTTTAGATTTTGTCATATTAATTGTAACTATGCTGAGAGGTCTAACAGCAATAATACTTTAAAATGGGAAAGAGCTCAATGGATATAGCATATCTTATAAAAAGTTTATATTTTTAATACTAGGCCATGTTTCTTTATGCTACCAGTGATGGGGTTTAGGTTCTGAGAACCCCCTTGAATCTTCCCACTTGATCAGGTGTTCCCCAGAGACCAAAAGCCTTCCATTATGGCTAGGTCCAAATCTCTGTTACTCTTAATCTAACCTAGCCCTCCACTGTATGGCTGCTTCTCACCCTTGATCCTATCAAAATATCTATACCCAAAATCTGTTATCCTTAAACTAGCCTAGCTCTCTATTGTCTGTCATCTCCAGGTAGTCTTCAACTATTTCCCATCCTTAATTCTATTACTGGAGTCTGACCTCACTCCCATCAAGATCCTCCATAGACTCCTCAATATCCTCCCCAGACCCCTCCTCTAGGCCACCCAGAGATACCTTCCACAGTCTTTCTGTATATAAGATTCATCTAGCTCCATGAAGGGGCTGAGATTCAATCTAGCTCAGACTCAGTCTGTGTTAGATTGTTCTGGCCCACTTCTCAATCAATACAAGTATCACAAACATTAGGCTCCTTAAGATTCTACCCAACATGGTGAATCTTTAATAAACTCTGATTTACTTTAGCTGAGAGAAGGCCTGAGAAATTCATTTAGCAGGACCCAGTATTTTGGGATCTCAAGCATCCCTAAATCCCAGATCTTAACACCTGTTTTTCCTTTTTCTTCACAATCAAATCTAATTACAGGATAAATTTCCTAACAGGTGCCAGGAAGCTTGGTGTGTGGAGTACTCAGATTATCTTTTTAACAGGGAAATAACACCCTATTTCAATCAGACTTGTAAAATCATAGACCAAATCTAGGACACATCTAGAGGTTTGCTTATTGGTCCACCCCACCCCTTCTCTATTTGAATAAGTTTTGAGACTTAAGTAGAAATTTGATGACATATGGGTGTCTGCTTCTGTTTTGGTATTTTCAGAATAGTAGCCCGAGCCAAAGCAGGAGACAGGATCTTTTATTTGTTGAATCTTTTGAGTCTAAAAAGGGGAGAGGTATTACAACATTGCTGTTATTACTGTCACTGGGTGATGACTGAGCTGTCAATCACATTAGGCCAGTTAGTGACGACCGTATTCAGTCACTATACTACTGCTGGTTGTCCTGATGTTGACTGACAGATCAGTCACCTGGTAACAAGGGATTTAGAAATATCAGAAATGCTGTATCACTGTGAATGCTGCTGTGAAATTCCCCAAACACCCTTCTGCTGATTCAATTGGTAAGACAGGATCCTTAGGCAGCAATCATTCTCACAAACAAGCCTGAGTTTTGAATACTAAAAATATCAGTCATATTTTTACAGAGGAGGTAGAGTAAAGCTATATATTACATTTTTAAGTCAAGGTAAATTGAGAGACAATTAAGTCTGAGCACAGTCAATTTATTAGTTAGGCTAGCAGTAAACAATAGACCAAAAACCCACAGTAAGGACTGACAGGGTCTTCTGTAAATCATTTGGACTTTCCCAGGCAGAGATAAGACAATTCCAATTTTAGGCATTTTAATGACATGGATTAAGAGTCACCTCAGCTCCTCCCCATTACTTCCCTCATCCTCCAGTGACCAGTGCAGTTCCCCAAGGTTGTGACTGAATTAACTTGAATTTGAGTTAAGCAGGTGGTGGTTGTTGAATTTGCAAAGATGGACTATACCAAGGTGGAAATACAAAACGAAATAACAGAATTGAGACTACAAGGACTAGAGGCTACCTGAGTACAGAGTGGAAGTAACTGCATGACAAAAGCTTGACCATTAAGGCAAGTTTCTCCAAAACATAGGTTAAGGGTGAAGTAACCAGAGTAAGGAGTTTAGACTCACTTAGTATTGGAGAGTATTAAACCTATGCCAGCTTAAGTCTTAAAAATAGAATTAAATTCAATTTTCAATTTTACAGCAAGAACTAAGAATTCCTAATGTGTGAACCACTATACAATAAAAAAAAATGAGCTAACACAAATATTCAAGGAAGTCCAAATCTCTCATTTTGCTACAGGATCTTCAGTAAGAGAGAGGATCTCAGTCTACCTAAGGGATAATAGGGCATCCTACCTCTATGTATCAGCATTCAGGCTTGCCCATAATAATAGCACTGCTGTAAGCTTTTCATTTTCACAAAACCAATCCCTAAGTAATCTGGCTCTCAAGTACTTGGTGGGATTATGTACATTTTAAATGCACACGAAATCAGTAATGGGTTCTACAAAGATGGTCCTCCAGAAGTGAGGTGTCAAAAATATGGCCCAAATGTTGTCTCAACCAGATTAAAATGTAAATAGGAAATATTTAACAAAATAAGTAAAAATATAAGAAAATAAAGATAATAGGACATTTTAAAATTAAGTCAATATGTAGCATTTAGGGATTCTTATATGCAGAATGATGGACACCATTTTTATTTTGAGTTTGACACCACTGCTCTAGAAGACCTAAGAACATCTTTGGGCTATGCAATTTGACTTAGCCCCCCATCTTTAAAAAAAAAAACAAAAAAAACATGATCAGTACAGTGGCATTTAAAAAAAAAATCATCAAGTCCAAACTTTGTCAATCACATCAAGTGAAACAAAAAGATATTAAGCACCTACCCCTGGTAAAGACATGATGCTTAGCTAAGATATGGGTCTGTGCCCATAAAGATCATATAGGTCAAACTTTGTAAACTTTCCATTTTACAAATGAGGAAAGTAAGTCCCAGAGAGTTTAAGTGACTTATCCAAGGTTATAAAGATAGTAGAGAGCAGAACTGAGATTTTAATCCAAGTCATATGACTGAAAGGTTTTGAGGCTCATAGATTTCTCTGAGGTCATTTAATTTTATCTTCTTATTTTACTGATAAGGAAAATGAAGCCCAGAGGGGTTAGGTGAATTAACAAACATTAGCAAATCTACAAACAAAACTAGCAAAATTAACAAATTAGTAATAGATCAGCAAAAATTAAACAGATAGCAAATATCAAAGATGGTATATGAAAACTAGTCCTCTAAGGCAGTGGTTCTCAACCTTCCCAATGCTGTGACCCTTTAATACAGTTCCTCATGTTGTGGTGACTCCCAATCATAAAATTATTTTTGCTGCTACTTCATAACTGTAATTTTGCTACTGTTATGAAGCTTAATGTAAATATCTGATATGCAGGATGTATTTCCATTGTTACAAATTGAACACAACCAACAGGTCAAGAACTGCTGCTCTAAGGGAGCGGCCCAGCATGTACCATGGTGCTTTAATTTTCCTCTGTTTGGCACTTAAAGCCCTTCACAATCTTATTCCAGTCCACTTCTCTAGGGTCACTGTACTTTTTATTATATAAAAGCCTTTATATTATATGAAGCCTGCTTTATATGCTCTATCATCTAGCTAAACTAGCCCATTTGCTTTTCCAGTATAAGACATTCCATTTTTCACATCCCTGCCTTTGCACAGGCTCTTTATCCCCCCCCTCCCCTATACCTGGAATGTTCTTCCTCTTTTGCTGCACCTTTTGGAGGCAACTTCCTTCAAGTCTCAGTTCAAGCGTTACTTTCTTACACAGGTCTATCACCATTTCCTCAACTGCTTATCTCCCATTAGCTGGCCCTCCCCCCACTACTGTCTATGTGTGTACCTATCATCTATGTATGTATATATGTATGTATATATGTATCTGTCTGTCTGTCTATCTATCTATCTATCTATCTATCTATCTATCTATCTATCTATCTACCAACCATTTACTTCTATGTCTATATGATGTTTTCCCTCCAATAAAATGCAAGCATCCTGAGGGCAGAAATGATTTCATTTTTTTCTTTATATCCCAATTACCCAGCATAGTACATATAGGATATTTAAATAAATATTTGCTGAATGAATGAATAGTAAAGGGGTGAAACATCAACAATTAGCTGTAATATCAATTATTACAAGGCAAGTACAGTAAAGTTGCAAAGCAAAATCTGAAATGGAAAGGGAGATTGGTACTGGCCAAGAGGATCAGGAAAGAAGGTTTCCTGAAGAAAATGACATTTAGTTTGGATTTTAAATGCTATGGTGGAATTCAACAAGAAAGGAAAAGAATGGGTTCCAGGGGTGCTTGGAAGACTTTCTAGGCAAAGGAAACTGATGACAAAGAGCAATTAAAGATTTTTTTAGCAGAGCAGTGCCACCTCTAGATCTAAGTAAGAGAAAGATTACAGTGTCCACATTTTGAAAGACAAATTGAAGCAAGGAGAGGACTCAAGGTGAGAATACCAATAAAATAGTCATAGTCTAGCTGGGTGGTAATGAGGGCCCAAACATGAATAATGACAAAGAGAACAGAGGAAAAGGAAAGTATTCGAGTGGCAGCAGTGTAGTTCTTCCAGACCTCTTACTCTGGATATGAGAGCTGAGGGAAAGAGAAGAGTCATAGATGACCCTAAAATTACTAACATGGGAGGGTAAGAACATAGGCAGAAAAAGGGATATCAGAAATAGGATCAGGTTCAGGGTAGGGGAAGAGGAGGAAAGGAATGATGAACTTGTTCAAAGATATGTTGGGTTTGAAGTGCTAGCTCCAGGACATTCAGGTGGAAACATTCTTCATGAAGTTTAAGATGTGAGTCTGGAGCTCAGAGGAGGTCAGGAATGTCACTTTTAGAATCATCTACATGGAGGTGGTAGTGAAAGCCATAGGAGTGAAAAAGATCTTTGAGAGAGGTTTCAAGAAAAGAGAGGCAAGGCTATCCCCTTGGTGAACACCCACAATAAGGGGTAAGGAAGAGGATGAAGAGCTCACATAATTCTGGCTAATCCAAAGCAAACAAGAGTCAAAGTCATAAATTTCAATATTTTTTTTAAAAAATTTACTTAATTGATAGCTTTTTTAATATATTGCTTAAATTTCCTCCAGTATCCCCATTCACAGAGAACTATGCCTTATATTAATTTAAAAAGAAAAAAGAGGAAGCAGAAGAGGGGGAAAAAAATAAGACCAATGCAGTGAAAAAAGTCTGACAATATATGAAATGGTCCACAACTGTGGACCTACCACCTCTGCAAAGGTGTGTAGAGGGGGAGAGATATGATTTTTAAAACAGTCTTCAGACCTATTACTGGACACCTACTTGTATTTCAACTGCTTGTTCAATTTTGTAGTACACTGTCACTGTACTTTATAATTTTCCCTGGCTTTGGTTACATTTGGTCACATTTCAAATGATCTCCAGATTCACGAAATTGACACTCTTCCCCATCTACTCACCCACTCCACCACATTTCTCATAAAATACCAACCAGAAAAAAGATGGCAAAGCATTTGCTTGAAAACCTCCAAAATAACAGTAATGGAAGGGTCTGGTTGTACTGCATAACATCTTTGTAAGCCAACAAAACAGGACTGACAAAATATGAGGTCAGATGCTGAACCGAACATAACAGAAAGAAGTTTGTGACAACAAAACACTATTTTGCAGGCGTCCCACCACATTCTGATAAAAAGCCAGCTTTCACAGCAGCATTCTTGCTCTCTCCTGAAAGTTTCTTATATTCAGTTTATTTTGAAAAGTACTGATTTACCGTCCTGGAAAAAATTCACTCTTGTATTCCCCATAGGCAATTCAAAAACTAAGTTCCCATTAAAAGAGAATAATAAAGATTTTGTGTATGTGTGTATATGTATATACATATATATATATATATATATAGTACATATACTGCATTGAGGTTTTGCTATTATTCTTATGAAGTCATACCATATAACTGGTGTATATGTACATATGTATGTATATACATATTCATATAAAATATATGCCTATTACTACATACAATGTGTGTGTATTGAAAATCCAAAGTTAAGCATGTTATCTCTTCTTCTTCTCACAGTAAATGGAATTTGGTTTAGGCTCCCCAAATCTTCAGACTCTTCAGAATTATACACACTTACATTAAACCTCAGAAAAAATGAGCAATTTGGAAATGATTTCAAGTAGTTGAGTCTTGAATTGAAAACTCCTTAAATTACAAACACTAATTTTACATAGTTATTTAAATATTAAGCTCAAAAGGTCAACATTGGCTCATATTTTTAAATACATAAAGCAAATTTATTCTTCATATGGAATTATGGACTATTATAATTGAAAGAGATCTTACAAATGGACTAGTCCCACTCTCTCCATTTGACAGAAAAGTTAAGAAAATGGAAATGATTAGGTGACTGACATAAGATCATCCAGGTAGTTAAGCATATCTGAGCCATGAACTCAAAAACAGAATTTTTTTTAAAAACACTTCACTCTTTTCTCTCTGATTACCTTCTCCATAGTCTCACCAACTGCTTTGTTGCCCATAATAAGACCATGCTCTAGAGAACCTTCAAACCCTAGGGCCCTGCTCTTCATTGACAACTGCATCTCAGCAATCACTATTTCAGGAAAAACCCAAGCACCATGCTTCACATCACTCCTTCCGCTATAGTCTTGCTAATTGCCACATCACTGCATTTCAGGCTCCCTCCAGTTCTGAAACCCTGAACCATGATCAAATCAATCTGGCCAGTGTTCCTGAATTAAGTATGTTCACTACTCCCCTATGGATCAACTCATGAATCCTCTAAGTTTTCAGTCCAAAGTATTCCTCTATGGTCACCACTCCCTTTTGTTGCTATAGAATATAATAAGCTTCTTAACAGTAGAGATTGTCTTTGCTTTGTTATTTGCATCCCTAGTGCTTGACACATAATAAGGTCTTAATTTTTTTTCATTCATTCAGAACTTAAAATCAACGTACCTTAGAGTTCACTGCTCAGTCACAAGACTATACCTCAGAATGATACCTTTATTCTATGAAAGATCAAAGATGTCATGAAATCGGAATTACAACTTCTTCTTCTACAGTAAATAAATGACACACTGATTTGATCTTTTAAGGAAAAAGTTTAGATTGGAAATGGACTGACTGTAATTCATTTGTCTTATACAGTGACATTATGTGAAATACCTTAGGACCTAAAGCTTAGGTCATCTCAATAAAGTACAAATCACCCCCCAAAAGTCTTGGAATATAAGCACCTAAGAGTTCTCTGTCAACAAGACAGAAATATGAATATTATAGAAAACATCATAATCATAAGCTAATTTGAGGGAGCATTTTCAGAGCATTCATTTCTATGTATAGTCTACATCTGAATAGTTTCATAATATTAAATGAAGACAGTTTATCTGAGCAATGTTTGATTGTTTGGCAAATGCTTGGTGGATCAAGTCTCCTTTGGCTTAATAAAGAAATAGGCTGATTATTCTCAGAAGTGCTAATGTTTGCATCAAATAAGATCTGTGGTCACTGGAAAATATAATTACTCTAAAGATTTCTAAGGTATCACACATTTATCAATTGCTTATTATAAACCAATCCATGAAAAAATAAAAACTTTTCTGATTGATTTTGTCATATTTTTATTCCTTGTGAGCAAATGGGGCTATTAACTAGCTGGTAATATTTTTACCATTAATCTCATTCTGCTTGTTGCTGTGACCACTTCTTATTGAGTATATCAACATAGATGCCTTAGATCCACATATATAAATATATTTGCATATAAAACACGTCTATGAACATATATATATATATATACGTGTGTGTATGTGTGTATGTGTGTATGTGTGCGTATGTATAGGAGTGGGGATGAAAACAGGGAGGTAAGCCAAGAAAAGTGAGTTGACGGAAAACGCGACTTTTCTATTCAAGATATCCAAATTAAGATACTCTTAAGACCTTTTTGAAATGAACTGATGGAAAGTGATTTCAAACATTAGGTATAACAATGGCATCACACTTAGGAAAAAATATGACTTCACTGGGAAATAAAATTCAGTTCTCTGAAATATGGTTACTTCAGGGTCATAAAGTCGATATCCTTAAATATTTTCATAATTTAGCATTGCTGTTAACATCCTTAAAATTGTAAAATATACTCTATCTCAACATTAAAAAATCTTGATTTTTTTGAAGATTAATAAATCAAAACTGAATTTATATCTTTATACTTGATTTTTTTGCTTTTTTTTTTTTCGGAAGGGGGGAAGGTAGGGCAATTGGGGTTGTGACTTTGCCCAAGGTCACAGAGCTAGTTTTTTGTGTTAAGTGTCTGAGGCCGCATTTGAACTCAGATCCTCCTGACTCCAGGGCCAGTGCTCTATTCACGGCACCACTTAGCCACCTCTATATTTGATATTAAAGTTAAGAAAATATGTGTTAAGCACCTGTCACATGCAAAGCACTATGCTAGATGAGATACACTGTTTAGATAAAACATGGTATCCAATCAGATCATTAAAGTACAAAACAATCTATAAGTGCCCAAGAACAGTACAAATGAATCATTTTTAAACCTAAAGGGAAAAAGGTAAAGATTTCTGGTAGAGGAATCTGTAAGCAGCCCAGAAGAAAGCTACATCGTACCACTAGAGACTGTTGTTTGTCCTTCATTTTTGAAGAGGAAAGTCACATCAGGGAGGTAATGCCCTGACATGCAAGTGAGGGAGGGCTGTGCAAAGTAGGCAACTTCATTTTCTCTGTTGGGAGCCACCTGGGTCCAGTGGCAAATATAAACAGCAAACCCCAGGGGAGCTTAATGAGGAAGAGGAGAAAGGGACCTCCAGCACCCAGGAGCTGTGACTTTCTCTTTGTCACATGTGTCTCCAAACTTTATCCTTTCTCTTGGACCCTGTATTTACTTGCTGAAAAGTATGTCACCCCAGTTTGAGGTGTTTTGTACCAAATACTCTATCCCCTTAGTAAATCCATTTCTAATGGCTAATTAAGTCTGCTTAGCAAATTGATATTAACTTAGCGGGGACAAAAGCACACTAATGGGTACTTATGAGCTACAGAAACCACTCCAAACTCCTCAGGGTTGCCCCTATAATCATGGAGGAGAAGTAGCCATGTATTCTCTGAAAATCTGACCTGCTAATCCAAGTAAGGGTATGTAGGGTGAACTCAGAGTTTGTGCTACGTACAGAAAATGTTTTATAAGCTTTAAGAATTACATAAATTTCAGCAATTGTAATCTCTTGGCAGACAGGGACCATGTCATATTCTTATCACATAAACTATTCAAACAAAATACTGAGAAAATTCTCAAGAAGGATTTATGTAACACCTAAACTCAAAGAATTCAAATTAAGACAATTAGTAAAATAATTTCTCCAAAATGAACTTTTTAAAAACAAGGATTTAAATAGAAAGAGTCTGTTCTCATGGTATTTCCAGATTAAAACCAAATCTAATTCATTAGGTAATTCATATTCTAGGTATACTTTTTCTTATATTCTATAATTCCAAAAATACATTATTTTTTTTTTTTTAAAGTCTTATTGCCAGGAGAGAAACAAAGCTCAAAGCTTAGTAGAAAAAAATAGAAAAGCCTATCATTTACTGTGAGCATTTAATGCAGCAGCTCCTTCAAAATATATTTTATTATTTAATGTTGGAACCAGGTCAAATATAAAACTTTTTGTCAGTTCAAAATATACATATTTGCATACTTCCTCTTATCTAGACTTGCCAACTTTCTTGAATTTGAAGGGACTATCCCAGAATTATCTGAAAAATTCTGAACTCCTGCACAAATATTTTTCTCTTGAGATATCAAGGAGTAGAACAAAGTACTTCTACTTCTTTCTCAATGAAGTGCAGTATCTCTGTCCAAGGAGATCTATAAAATTGGAAAGATCATACTCAACTTGTTATATGACACAGACCTGTGTCACGTATCCTTAATATTATAGTGAGTATACAGTGTGTCGAATCTTACCTCTGCCTCTTCACTTCATCCCCCCTTGTCTGGCTGATCAGGCCCATTCACACTGGTGGGATGCATTGGGTAGTCATCAACAACCATCATTCCAGTAAGATGGACCTTACCACCTGTCCTCTAAATTCCCAGGTATAGTCCTGCGACTCTAAGAACTAGATTACCTTACCATCTGCTCCCTATATAGTTGCACTCTGAGAACTACTATATTCTTTCATCAATCATGTTGCTGAACTCTTGACAACAGGAATTATCTTGCTCCTGTATTGTGTCCTTGGCAGTTAGCACAGTACTTAATACATAACAGGGACTTAACAAATGCTTTTAAATTCATTCATTTTGTCCCTCTTTCTAAAATTTATCTTCTATTATTTTTCTCCCCTGAGTCAAACATATCTTCTCTATGTCTCCTTTATTTTTTCTCTCCTATATATTTTTCCATATCTTATAGTTTTCTTCCTTTTCTTTAATCAATATAGCTGTTTCTGACTTAATGAACTGATATTAGGGTATTACTAAGGTTTTAGGATTTTCTTTCTCACTTTGATCAGGAAAATAATGTTAGATGATGATGATGATGATATATTAATATTTAGCATTAAATTTTACAAAATGCTTTACATATTTTTTTTCATTTGATTAGATTTTTCACAAGGACATTCTGAGGCAGATGTTTATTATAATCTCCTTTTTATAGATAAGGAAACTGAAGCTGAGGAAGGCTGAGTGACTTGCCCACTGTCACACAGCTAACAAGTATCTGAGGCAGGATTTGATTTCAGGTCTACCACTCTATCCACAATGCCATAACTGCCTGATAGGAAAAGGTAGAAAGATGGTTCATGTGTGTCAATAAATCAAGAAGCATTTATTAACACTAGAATATATGGGCTACTATCCAACCATGGCATCATATGCTAAACATTGGAATGATGTACCAACTTGGGCAGAGAATTGGGAGGGGAAATCTACTATAAAAAGACATACCAAACACTCCTGACATTACCACTGAAGCAGAACAAGGATGGGAACTACTCAGCAATGGCAGCAGTACTGATGCTTGGTCCAGACGATCACAGGACAGCTTCAAAACCAGAGTGGATTCTGCTACAGAAGCTTCAAACAACTCAGGCAACAGCTCCAACAACAACAAACCAACAAAAACAGAGAACTCAGGAGAAGAAACAAGTCTGCCTCAACAGACTCAAAACTTCACTTGGGACTTGACTGGTGGCTTGACCAGGAAATGGAGTGTACCTTCATATAAATTCCAAACATCAACAGACCCAGACAAGGTAAACCATTAAGCTGTATTTCATAACAAAAAAAAAAAACATTAACCAATTAACCAAATAATAAGGAAATGTAACTCTCTGGCTTATAGGTTACACATTACCTCGATACAAATACCTTTGACCAGGAAATACTCTTGACCAGGGACACCCAACAACCCAAGTGATTGAGCTTCCAAAGAACATGATGAAAATTATCATCTTATGCAACAACTGGGACATAATCCATACTTCTGCTTCAATGAAGCTGACTCTAAATTTATCCAACAAACTGAAAAAGCAACAGACTGGGGTGTCTGGATCAGAAACAAAGCATACAAACTAAAAGGAGCAACTGCTCCTGAACTGGCTCCTCCAGCTAAAAAGCCAAGAACCCAATCAACCGTAAGTAAAAAAAAGACCAGCACCCAAACACATTTTTGCCAACCTAGCCAAAAAACATAGAGTACCAGGAAGCAAAGCAAAAGACTATGTCAGAGTCTCAAGACTCAGAGATTAGACTTTTCACAGGATGCAATTTATAAATGAGCAAAATAATATAAAAAACAACTTTAAAAGACTTCAGATTTCTGATAAAAAGCAGAACCAATCACAACTTCAGAAGATGGATATTAAAATATATTTCCCGAGCTCTTGTCATAGATATGATGTACCAGAGTTGCAAAATAAGACACATTTTTAGACTTGGTCAATGTATTAATTTGTTTTGCTTGATTATACTTATTTGTTATAAGGGAGGACCCTTTTGGGGATTAGGGAGGGAGGTCAAGTTACATCAATAAAACAAAAATAAACACAAATGGGGGCATTTTGTTACCTCTTTGTTAAACAATATATACTTTAAAAACATTTAACAGAAGTTTACATTTTATTAAGTTAATAGTAAAATAATTCATTCATTTTTAAAAAGAGACCAATCTTCCAATAGTTGGTCATAGAAAGGGCAACAGACACAACCAGGCTCCTCTCATATCTTTTGACACACTTCAGGTAAAAATTTCAGGTCAAATGTAAATGCAATGAAGTTATCTTTTAAG
>JAQQSV010010311.1:0-13289 GCA_028646515.1 Pseudochirops corinnae | reverse complement strand
AAGTTTATATATGTGTGTGTGTGCGTATGTGTATATATATATATATATATATATATATATATATGGCATCATTTTTCTTATTATATCAAATCAACTAATCAATATTTTACTTCATATTTCCCAATTACATGTCAAGACAATTTTAGCATTCATTTAAGAGATTTTGAGCTCCAAATTTTTCTCCTTCTTTCTCTCCCCTCCCCTCTTCTGGAAATGGCAGGCAGTTTGATATAGTCTATAACTATTTCATGTAAAACATATGTCCATATTTGTTACAGTTACAGAAAAAGAAACAGATCAAAAGGAAATACAAGCATGAAAAAGAATAAATTAAGTAGGAAAAGCTTTGATCTGCATTCTGAGCCCACCAGTTGTTGTTTTTTTTTTTAATCTGGATATAGATAACATTTTCCTTCATGAGTCCTTTGTACTCAACTGAGTCAACATAGTTGACCAATACATGATGATGTTGATACTGTGTACAATGTTTTCCTGGTTCTGCTCATTTCACTTTGTGTCAGTTTATACAAATCTTTCCAAGTTTTTCTGAAATCTGCATGTTCATCATCTCTTATTGTATAACAGTATTCCATTACATTCATATACCACAGCTTGTTCAGCCATTTCCCAATTAATAGACATCCCCTCAATTTCCAATATTTTGCAAACACAAATAGAAATGCTTTAAATATTTTTTGTACCTGTAAGTCCTTTTCCCTTTTTTATAATCTCTTTGGGATACAAACCTAGGAGTTGTGTTGCTGGATCAAAGGGTATGCAGAGTTTGCTTGCCCTTTGGGCATAGTTCCAAATTGTTCTCCAGAATGGCTGGATTAGTTCACAACTCCACCAAAAGTGAATTAGTATTCCAATTTTGCTGCTCCCTCTCTTACATTTATCATTTTCCTTTTTTGTCACATTAGCCAATATGTTGGTATAAAATGGTACATCAGAGTTGTTTTAATTTGCATTTATCTAATTGAAAGTGATTTAGAGCATTTCTTCATATGCCTATAGATAGCTTTGATTTCTTCATATGAAAACTGTTCATATCCTCTGACAATTTATCAATTGGGGAATGGTTTGAATTCTCATAAATTTGACTCAGTTCTCTATATATCCGAGAAATGGGGTCTTTATTAGAGACAAACACTGTAAAGATTATTTCCCAGTTTTCTGCTTTACTTATATGCTTCACTGCATTGTACAAAAGCTTTTCAATTTAATATGATCAAAATGATCTATTCTGTTTCATAATGCTCTCTGTATCCTGTTTGGTCATGAATACTTCCCTTCCCCATGGGTCTGACAGACAGACTATTTCTTGCTCTTATGATTTGATTGCTTCATTGTCTATGGTACCTTTCAGTAAGATATCATTTCCTTCCACGTGTCTTTTAATTAGGTCTATTTTTGCTTTTACTTTGTCTAAGATCAGGATTGCTAACCTTCTTTTTCTTACTTCAGTTGAAGCATAATAGATTCTGCTCCAAACGCTTACTTTACTCTGTGTGTATCTCTCTGCTTCAAGTGTGTTTCTTGTAAGAAACATATTGTAGGATTCTGTTTTTGGTTTGTTTATTTTTTTTTAATCTACTCTGCTATTCACTTCCATTTTATGGGAGAGCTCATCCCATTCACCTTCACAGTTATGATTAGTACCTGTGTATTTCTCGCCATCTCATTCTTCCTCCTGTTCATGCTCTCTTTCCTTTCACCCTTTCCCACCTCAACAGTGTTTTGTTTTTCTCTACCACTTCCCCTGATCTGCCCTCCCCTATGTCAGTTTCCACCCCAACCCCCCCCACTTTTACTTAATCTCTTCCCTTCCTACTTCCCTGTCAGGTAAGATAGATTTCTATATTCAACTGGTTGTGTATATTATTCCCCCTTCAAGTCAAATACTGATGAGAGTAAGGTTCAAGTAATGCTCATTGTCCACACTCCCATTTTCTTTTCTAAGACAACAAGTCTTTCTCACCTCTTCTTGTGACATAATTTACCCCATTCTATTTCTCCCTTCCTTCTGTACCCTTTGTATTCATCATTCCAATCTCTTAATTTTTTTATGTCATTCCCTCAAATTCACCTTATTCCTATATCCTCTCTGTATATTCTTTTTATTGTACTGTTAGAGATACAATTTTAAGAGCTACAAATATTATCTTCCCTTGTGAGTACATAAACAGTTTAGTTCTACTGAACCCCTTATGTTTTCTTTTCTCTTTTTACCTGATTATTCTTCTCTTGGGTTTTTATATTGGAGATCAAACTTTTGATTTAGTTCTGGTCTTTTCCTTATGAAGGTTTGAAATCCTTCTATTTCATTGAATGACCATTTTTCCCCTTAATGTATTATGCTTAATTTGCTGGGTAAGTGATTCTTGGTTGCAGTCTTATCTTCTTTGCCTTCCAGAATATCATGTTCCATAACCTCAGATCTTTTATTGTTGCTATTGCCAGATCCTGTGTGATCCTGATTGTGATTTCTTGATATTTGAATTGTTTTTTTTGAGCCACTTGTATTTTTTCCCTTGACCTGTTTGTTCTGAAATTTGGCTATAATGTTCCTTGGCATTTTTATTTTGGGGTTTCTTTCCTGATGGGATTGGTAGATTCTTTCAATACCTAATTTGCCCTGTGGTTCCAGGACATTGGGGCACTTTTCTCTGGTAATTTCTTAAAAGATGCTGTCCAGATCCCCCTTTTGATAATGGCTTTCAGGTAGTCCAGTGATTCTGATATTGTCTCTCCTGGTTCTATTTTCCAGGTCAGTTGCTTTTCCCATGAGATATCTTACATTTTCTTCCTTGTTTTCATTCTTTTGAATTTGTTTGATTGATTCATGACATCTCATAGGGTCATTAGCTTTCACTTGCTCAATTATAACTTATAAAGTATTGTTTTCCTCAATTAGCTTTTGTAATTTCTTTTCCATTTGGCCAATTGTACTCTTTAAGGAGTTGTTTTCTTCAGTGGATTCTTATATGTCTTTTTCCCTTTGGTCAATTCTACTTTTTAAGAAGTTCTCCAGGATGTTGACTTTTCCCCCATAACTCTCTTGAATCACTCTTGTTTTCCTTCCCAATTTTACTTCTATCTCTCATCTTTGGTGTTTTGACATTGTTATCTTCTTCTGAGTTTGTGACTTGGTCTTCCCTGTCGACATAAAAATTTTTTATAGTCAGATTCTTTTTTTGTTGTTTTCTGTTCATTCTTTTTTGAGGGGAGGGTACCCTTTCTTTACTTTAAATTTTGAGCTCTGCACCCAAGGTAGAAGAGACATTTCTCTGACATCTTGTGCTAATGGCTACAAGCCCATGCTATTTACCCAATGTTGCACTGATTTTTCCCTTAGGCCCATGGGGAACCCTCATGTCCAGTGCTGTGATGAAGGGTTGTGGTGGGAAGTAGCTAGCACTTCTGGAGGCCATTGAGGCCTGGCAACTTACCTAGTGCTGAACTGGGACCCTAGTTATGGTTTCTGGTGTGTTCTGAGGCCCACTAGGGTGTTTTTGCATTTCCCAGTGGCTACAGACCTGGAGGTCTGCTGCTACAGGATTCCTGTCTGCCTAGAGCTATAGCAAAGCATAGAGTTGTGATCTGCCAATTCCCCTGGTCATGCTAAAACACATGGAGGAGAATCCCTGGTGTTGGTGTTTGCCTGCTTCACCACACTGGTGCTCAGGATCTCCTGCTGGTTTGCTGAAGTGGGGCTCCCTGATGGCTTGCTAGGATACTTCCTGCCCTGGTCTATGCTTCCTTTTCACATGAGTGAGTTGGACCTTTTTTGTGGATCCTATAAGTTTTTTGGGTTAGAAGGTTGTTTTTCCTTATATTTTTGCTGGTTCTACTATTCCAGGATTGGTTTGGGGGCTCTATTTTATGGTTGTTTGGAGGTGAGTATGGGAGAGTTTCACCAGTTTACTGCTTACTCTGTCATCTTGGGTCCCAGAAGTCTTCCCTTAAATTACATTGATTAGAGAAATAAAAATTAAAATAATTCTAGGGTATTACCTCACACCTATCAGACTGGTTAATAAGACAAAAAAAAAAGGAAAACATTAGATGTTAGAGGGAATGTGGAAAAACTGGAATACTGACAGACTCTTGGGGAAGTTGTGAACTGATTCAAGCATTCTGGAGAGCAATTTGGAACTATGTCCAAAGGGCTATAAAACTGTAAATACTCTTTGATCCACAATACCACTGCTAGGTCTATATGCAAAGACATCCAAAAAAGAGAAAAGGGCTTGTTTGTACAAAAATATTTATAGCAGGGGTGGCTAGGTGGTGGAGTGAATGCACAGTGAATGAAGTGTAGTGGGGCGCTGGCCCCAGAGTCAGGAGGACCTGAGTTCAAATCCAGCTTCAGACACTTAACACTTACTAGCCATGTGATCTTAAGCAAGTCACTTAACCCTAATTAACCTGCCCTCCCTTCTCCAAAAAAGCAAAAATATATATTTATAGCAATTCTTTTTGTGGTGGCTAAGAATTTAGAAATTAAAAGAAATGCCCATCAATTGGAGAATGACTAAACAAGTTGTGCTATATGATCGTAATGTAATATTATTGTGCTATAAGAAATGACAAGCAGAATAATTTCTGAAAAGCCAGGACTTACATGAACAGATTCATAATGAAGTGAACAGAACCAGGTAAACATTGTACATACACAGTAACTGCAATATTGTTTGATGAAGAATTATGAATGAGCTATTCTCAGCAATACAATGATCCAAAATAACACCAAAGGACTAATGATGAAGCACACTATCTACCTCCAGAAAAAGAACTGATACTGTTTGAATACAGACTGAAGCATGCTATTTTTCACTTTCTTTCTTTTTTCCTTTTATTCAAGTCTTCTTGTACAAAATTACTAATAGGGAAATGTTTTGCATAATAGAACATATACAACCTATATCTGATTGCTTATCATCTCAAGGAGGGATATAACGGTAATTAATTTAAATTTGAAGACCCCTTTTGTTGTTATGTCAAGTAAGCAGGTACTTAGCCCTTAGTAACTGAGGGCTAAGTACCTCTGTGAAAGAAACAGAAGGTGTGAACTCTGTCTCCTGTTGCTGACATAACAGGAAGGGGTTGGCTGAGACAGGAAGCCAATGTGTATGTGTGTATATAAGAGACTGAGAGAGAAACAGTCAGAATTAGAGAATTAGAGTTTGAATTAGAGCATCTGGAAGCTGGGCTGCTATTTTCTGGACTGAAAACTGAGTTGGAGTTTTCTATGAGACCAGAATCTGGTGAAGAATGAAGTTGCTGCCAAGAAGGCCACCTGGAAAGCTGAGAAGGCTGCCTGAAAGGCTGAGATTTCTTCTGGGGTCTAGGGCCAGCTGAACTGCTGGAGGACTGAAGAAGCATGACTGGGATAAAACTTTGTTTGTGGCTTGGTTGATACTTGAGTTCCTGGCAACAGAAATGGTGAAGGTTTTGAGATGTGCTGGACCCTGTGAACTTCAGTGTGTAACAAGAACTGCCCAGAGGACTGGACAAGAACCTGGGAGCTGTTGGCCTCTGAATCCAGGTGATGGTTTGGTGGATTCTGGTAGGAGCTGGGACCATGGAAGGGGATCCAGGGAATCTGAGAGACCACCCCAAGTCAATATGAAGAAAAGTCCTCTCCTTGGATATTTAATGTGTGATGAAATTGAAGTTTACTAGACACCAAGGTGTGGTGGGTTTGTGTAATTTTCTAATGATTGTATTTAGTGATTAATGATACATAGTGGCTGATTGCTAGATATGATCATCCCATGAGTGGAGGATAGACTTGTATTGTGAAATGATTGAATGATTAAGTAGGGAGGCAAACCTCCTTAATGATCCCAGATGATTATTCTTTTGTTCTTTGTTATAAATACTGTGACCACTTTGGTGAAAACTATGTGGCCATTTTAATGTTAAACTGTTGTGAACACTATATTGTGATTTTATGTGATAAGATGTAATGTTGTGAATGTTATATTGTGATTTGTTGTGAATGTTTGCCTTGATTTGTTATGGAATAAATGGAGTGTTCACTATACTGTGTAATCAGAACCTTAAAAGCTGTTCACAGTAGCATTCTTTTGGGAAGCTGCTCATGCATGGCTTTACAAGGGATGAGGGAAGAGAAAGAAAGAAAGATGGAATTTGGAACTCAATACTTTAAATAAAATTTAAAAAAAAAAGAATCGACTACCTTACTCTCATTGGATCTGGCTTGAGGGAATAGCATACACACTCAATTGGGTATTTTACCCTACAGGAAAGTAGGGAGTAAGAGGATAAGAGGGGTGGGGGATGACAGAAGGCAGGGCAGATTGGGGGAGGGGGTAGTCAGAAGCAAACTTTTTTTAAAAGGGACAGGGTCAAAGGAGAAAATAGAATAATTGAGGGGGGGTTAGATAGGATAGAGGGAAATATAGTTAGTCTTTCACAATATACCTACTGTTGAAATGTCTTGCATAACTTCATATATATAACCTATATTGAATTCTTTGTCTTCTCAATGGGGGAGGGAAGAAGGGAGAGATTTTGTAACCCAAAATTTTAAAAACAAATATTAAAAAAAGTTTTTACATGTAACCAGGAAATAAGATATACAGGCAACAGGATATGGAAATCCATCTTGCCCTACAAGAATGTAAGGGGAAAGGGTGAAGGGGGCATAAGGGGCACAGAAGAGAGGGCAGACTCAGTGAAGAGGTAATCAATATGCTTGCCATCTTGGGGTAGGGGGTAAGAGTGAGATGGGGAGAAAATTTGTAACTCAAAATCTTGTCAAAATGAATGTTGAAAACTAAAAATAAATAAATAAATTCTGAGGGGGGGGGGGGGGAAGAATTGCCTCTCGAATAATACTTTAGCAAATTTTCATCTCCTAAACCTAAAGGCATCTAATTCTCCCAAAATAACCTCATCAGTTTCAACCTTGATCTTTTCCTTAAATCACTGAGTATTTAAAGAAAAGATACAGTCACATTTCCAGAAAGCACTCTGGACTATTTGTTTTCATTAGATAAATGCTTTGATTACTCTGGTTTCTTTTAGTGCCCAATCAGATAGATGTAACAGCAACAGCAATATGACCCCCAAAATCAAACAAATGTATCCTTTCTTCTGTTTTCTGATGACATCTTCCAACAAGCATAACATATTCCATATATGTATATATGGATGATATATATCATAGACATACACGAATACTATATCACACATATGCATGTTAAAGCAAGAGGAGATAATTATGGAGAATTGGAACATTTAAAATGCCATCAAATGCTATATATAAAAGATGCATTATAACATAGATGATGACTACATGGATTTGGACAGGTGAAAATTAGTATCTTGAAAAATATTTCATTCAATAGTTTGTGTACTGAGTGTTTTGTCTCATAGGATTATAAAGCAATTCCATTGGAAAGATATTTTAAGACATTCAAGGGAATGGCTCATTCTAATGAAAAGAACACTGCCCTGAGACTGAAGACATGAGTTCTAGTTAGGGTTCATTGAAGTTTTAAACTGTGTGAACTGACCCCAGTCACATATTCTGTCTGCTTTAAATTTCTTCATCCAAAATCACTCTCAAAAAAAAAGTGTAAAATTAAATACTGGAAAAGAATTCCCAGTAGAACAGGCAAGCCAATCTGGCTGAAACAGCAATAACCCCTGAATATGATAGGCATCATCTACTGGGCAAATCAAAATACCTCAACTACCACATCTCCTTAGATTCTGGTAGTGATGCTCTCTAGCCTTGGGACCATATCTCTTTACCTCTATGAGACTCAGTTTCCTCATATCCAAAATGCAATCAACATCACAGGATGATTATGAGACTCAAATAAAATGATGCATACAAGGTGTTTTGTAAATGTTAATGCACTATATAAATGCCAGTCATTCTATTTTTTGTTCCTACTAGCTCTCCATCTTGTTCCAATTGTCACTAACCAGACCCAGTTCCCTCACTCAACCCAACTGATCTCAAATGTATGTAAGGTCCAGTAGTGCCTGGTACTGGGGATTATGAAACATATACCTCAATAATGTAGAGTGAAGCATATCTTCAAAGTACTTATTTCAGAAAGATGAACATAAACAGTCTATTCTATATTGCAGAAAATATCATTAGTACATTTCAGGCAAAATAATGAGGGCAGTGTTGGAGAGACTACGGACTTCTCTCCCCTGAGAATGGCTAATGAGACTAGAAGAGAAGAGATCTTTAATAAACACTTGGCCTGCATACTTTGCCAATTATTTCCCAAAATTTGTTAAGGCCCAGTTCTCTCTTCTCTTGAGACATTTCCAGTCATTGACAATAGAATGTATAGTGGGCTTAATCCAATTCAAAAAGCATAACGTTTTACAAGTGAGAGGGGTATTTAATAAGAAATGTCAAGCATGAGGACTATAAGGGAAATTTCTGGCTTAATAAGAAATATACAAACCTATTATGCTTTGAGAATAAAACCTTAGCAATTCCTCTCAAGATATGAGACTCACAAACATCCCTAGAAAAAAAGTAGAAATTCACTGTGAAACAATACATATTCCAGGAACGCTAGGGTTTTCCACCCCTTTATCCATTCTTACGAAGAAGAAAAAAGCAGAGACAGTATAGCCAGAGGATAGGATACTCTGGAGTCAGGGAAACTTGAGTTCAAATATCATTTCAAATACTTCCTAGTTTTGTGATACTGGTTAGGTCACTTAACCTCTGTGTGCCTCAGTTTTCTCAGTTGTAATATGGCTTGGATTTGGACTCTAAGGCTCATTACAACTTTAAATTTATGAAACTGTGAAAAGAAACAATGAAGAAAGAAGAATAGCACTACTCTGCTGCCCACAGTGAAAGAAATCCAAAGAGAAAGGCTCTTTAAAAGAATTATGCTTTTTAAACTCCACCTATTCCTTCCAGTTTGGTCCTAGGGAGTAATTTTCCTCCTTGATAAGATCTAGGCCCATTTAACTCTGTACTCTGAAGGTTAGAATGGATGTCATACTTTCTGCAGTCTAGAAGAAGCAACCAGATGGTGCAGTAAATAGACAGCAGAGTCCAGAGTCAGGAAAACCTGAGTCCAAATCTGGACTCAGGCATCTAGTAGCTGTGTGATCCTGGGCAAGTCACTTAGCCTCTCCCAGCCTATTTCCTCAACTGGACAAATGAGGATAATAACAGTACCTTCCTACCTCACAAGATTGTTGCTAGTCTTAAGTGAGCTTATATTTGTAAAAAAAAAAAAAAACAAACATTTAGCACAGTGCAAGGCATGTTGGCACTACGGAAATCCTTATTCTTTGCTCACCCCCTATTCCCTTTCAAAGCTCTGCTGACCAGTTTGGATAGTCATTGAATGTGTTGCATTTGTTTTTCAAGAGATATCAGTTTTGATCAAGGAAACATTAAGGGAATTTGAAGATCTTCCCTGACCCTTAATAGGCCTATGTGATCACATGGAGCCCATGGTGGAAGGAGGTGGAATAGCTGGAACAGGAAGGGTAGAACAAGAATTGTGGATGAGGCAGAGCTGAGAGAGAGACAGAACTGGAGAGAGAGAGCATATAGAGCCTTAGTGATAGAGGAAGTGATTTTGCCTAAGGGAACTTGTTTGTGGGGAGACCTAACAGGGAAGGCTTGGGATGTTGGTGCTTCCTGCACTGGCAATGTGTATAGATTTGTTTGTTACTATGATAGATTTGGCTTTCCTGTTTTTGAATAAATGTCTTGGTTTCATCTTCAAGGAAGAGAGTCTGTTATATCTTGCAATTTAAACCTGAGAATAGACCTGCATATTCATAGCAAGTATCATGGGTATCACATTAGTGACATACCAACCTGGTCAAAAACAGAATTCTCCCCATTTATGATTTCTTGGGACCCATTATCATTCTGGATGAAGCCATATGGAAATGCAAGATTATATCATCATGATCCCCCAATCCAAACAGCTCTTCAGTAAATGAGTTATAGCTGTATATATCTATCTATCTATATATCTATATCTATATATATACTGAATATATATATATATAAATATATATATTTACTGAAGAGTAAATCAGTTATAGCTGACAATTACAATATTTCCAATGATCATTAAATGGGTTCAACCTAAACAATGGGTCACATAGGATTATAGATACAGAGTTAAAAGGAAATTTACTCATCTAAGTCCAACACTACCATTTCAAAAATGAAGACACTAAGGCAAATAGAATTTAAGTGACCAACATTCCCCAGGCATGAAGTGGTGGAGCTAGTAGTCACACCATGGTTCTTTCAGGTAGCATCTTAGTAAATAGTGTCTCTAAAAAATGAAGATTCACCTCAACTACTGAATTCCTTTTTATGTATGTATACTTATTTTACAATCATATTTAAATATACATTTCATTATGCATGCTTTTAAATACTAGGTATGTTTATATGATACTTCATAGCTATAAGATGGTTACTTGATCCTCAAAAAAAATCTGCAAGAGAAAAAAACAGCAACAATAGCAATAATCCCTTCTCCTATAGTGAACAGAATTAGAACAAAATGAAGATCACAGGCCAAAGGAACCTGAAAGAAGAAGGCACAAATCAGAGGTGCTGAGTGTAATGAAGAGGCATGCCACTTAATTCCGTTTTCTTTATGAGCATCTCCTATTGCTATCAACTTGTGTTGTTAGGTCAGAACATTGCTTAGAAACCAGCTAACAGGAAATACAAGTATGCTATTGACTTCTAGAATAAGACCCTAGGAATATATACTGGGAACTAACAGGGACCTCAAATATCATATAATCTTCTCCTTTCTTTGAATTTTTTAAATTATTTGAACTTTTAAAATCTTTACAAATTTTAAAGCACTATATAGACAAACATCTGAAGTCTATTATACTAAGAGTAACTCAGTATGGTGCAAAAAATGCATAAGAGGTACACATTGCTTGTGATTTCTCAGGAGATCTGGTTCTCTCCTGAGTAACTAAGATGGAGTTAACTTGTGGACAAGCCAACTAAAATGGAGCACTGGCAATTATCCAGTGAATTAGGGCTGCACATCAAATTGTTTATAGAATATGAAGCCCAAACATCAAAAAGCCCCTTTAATTTGAAAAAAAAAAAGACTTCCTATTTCTTGAGAGACCTAAGAATAGCAAGTGGATGGCTCTCCATGTGAGATTACTGATAGGGATAAATTAAAGTTTGCCAGGGCTACAGAACTGCTCATGGCCTGGAGACTCAAGCAGTTAATTGCTAGGAACAAGGAAGTATTTTCTATTTGCGTGTCCTTCTGAGAAGTTGTCTTGGAAACGACTAGAAAAACTATTCTGCTTTCCTTGGTTAAAAAGATAATTTAACCCAGAAGTTGCTCATGAACTGATTGGAAAGAAAATTGTTTGTGCAGAGACAAAAAGATGTACATTTAGCCTTTAAGGCTAGCATTTTTGTTCCATTCTCTGCTCTTAGTCCCTTTCATAGTGGCATGTAGCATTATAGCTAAATAATGTCCCTGGAAAATGATAGGAGAGAAGAAATGATTGAACCTCCTACTCTAAGCATATACACACACAGATATGCACAATAATAAAATTAAACAATGACCAAATATATAATTTGTATAATTTTTAAGTATGCAATTTATTACCATAGCTAATATAACTATAAGATATGAAATAGAGACAGCAATTGTTATTTCACTGATATAGGAAACTCTATGATGAGCAAACTATTTTTAACCAATTAAGCTGGTTTAGAAACTTATCTGCAATTTAGTCTTAGAGTTACCTGGAGGAGTCAGAGGTTAAATGACTTGCCAAGGGTCATTCAGCCAATATCTGTCAGAGGTGAGACTTGAATTCATGTTTCTTTGCCCCTAGGTTAGCTCTTTATCCACATTGTCATACTCTTTTTTAAAAAAAACAGCCTATGTATTGAATAACTAAATTTTCAGTGCACATAGAATTGTGGACAATTAAAAACCTAATACTTCAGGAAAATGTGATTGCCATGCATATGATATTCTATCATTAAAAAAGATAGAAATGAGCATTGCAAAACTGGTCACTGTTTTTATCGCCATTGATACTTTTCTTTTTTAAAAAAAATTTAATTAATTAATTTATTTTCTTGTTTACATCACTCATCTCCACGAGATCTTGAGTTACTAATTTTCTCCCCATCTTTCCCCTACCCACCACCTCAAAACAGCTATCCCACTATACAGCCCTTCCCCCAATCTACTCTCTCCTATGTCCTCCCCCATCACCCTTCTGATTTTCCAATATGGCAGGGTGGGTTTCCCTATCCCAGTGCCTGTATATCTTCATTCTCAGTTGCATGTAGTTAATAATAATAATAATGTATATACATATATATTTTTAACATTTTATTATAGAACTTTAAATTCTAGATGCTTTCCCTTCCTCTATTGTCACCCACCCCCACTGGAAAGACAAGCAATTCAATACAGGCTGTACATGTGCAGTTACGTAGAACATCTGCACAATGGACATATTGCGAGAGACTGATTGTATGTCCCTCCTTCCTATCCCACCCCCTGCCTTGTTCTATTCTCTATCCTGTCCCTGTCCCTTTACAGAAGTATGCACTTCCAGTAACCCTCCCCCCCCACCCTGCCCTCTGCTCCATCATCCCACCTTTCATCCCTATCCCTCTTACTCTCCTGTGTTGCAAGATACCCAGTTTAGAGTTTATGTCATTCCCTCCCTAAGCCAAATTCAATGAGAGTAAGGTTGACCCATTCCCTTTTGCCTTCCAGTTCTTCCCCTCCATTGTAACAATTATTCCTAGCCTCTTCTATATGAGATGATTAACCCCATTCTGCCTTTCCCTGTCTCCTCTCATTCTAATCCTTGTGCACTTCAAAATTTCACCTTTTCACCTTTTAAAGTATCATCCCTTCCTCTTCAATTGATCCTGTGCCCTCTATGTATACATATATACACATACTCAGATATGTATTCATACACATATATAAACCCTTCTATATAGACATATGTATGTGTATACATATATATACATTTGTATTCCCTTCACTGATCCTCATACTGAGAAAAGTTTCATAAGTCACAATTATCATTTTTCCATGTTGGCATGTAAATAGTTCAATTTTGATAAGTTCCTTATGATTTCTTTTCCATGTTTACCTTCTCATGCTTCTTGTATTTGAGTATCAAATTTTCTTTTCAGTTCTGGTTTTTTCAGCAAGAATGTTTGGAAGTCCTCCACCTCACTGAATGACCATATTTTTCCCTGG
>JAQQSV010010310.1:0-13289 GCA_028646515.1 Pseudochirops corinnae | reverse complement strand
ATTTCCTCCAATCTAATTCTGAAGGAATTATTCTCTTCAGTGAGCTTTTGAGATTCTTTTTCCATCTAGCAAATTTGGCTTTTTAAGGCATTCTTCTCTTCATTGGCTTTTTGGGCCTCTTTTGCCATTTGAGTTAATCTATTTTTTAAGATGTTATTTTCTTCAGTCAGGTTGTTGACTCTCTTTTCATGATTTTCTTGCATCATTCTTATTTCTCTTCCCAATTTTTCCTTCACTTCTCTTACTTGGTTTTCAGAATCCTTCTTAAGCTCCTCTATGCTTGTAAGCAGTTCATATTTTTCTTGGAAGCTTTTGGTGCAGGAGTTCTGACTGTGTTGTCTTCCTCTCATTCCATGCTTTGATCCTTTTTTGTCCCCAAAAAAAGGAATCTAAAGTTGGATTGCTGTGCTTGCTTTGCTTTCTTTGCCTGCTCATGTTGCCAGTCAATTAAGTTGACTTTTGAGCTCTTTGCCACAGTGGAACTCTGCTTCCAGAGGGGAGAGCTTTGTCCCAAATCGCTGGGGTTTTCAGTTGCTGGCGCTATTAGGAGGTGCTGTCTCTATAGCTCCCACCAGGTTTGGCTCACTGGTCATGCACCTTAGGACTACCACCCAAGACCAGGATCCCAATCCAGGCAGGTTAAGGCAAGAGCACTTAGGCTCTGAATGGTTGCTTGGCTCCCCCTGTGATCTGCTGGCTGGGAGTTATCTTAAGCAGTCATGTGGACTTCAGCCACTCCTGTTTCTGGAGGCAGAGGGCTGGACCCACTCTTCTGTCCCCCCCCAAATTCAGCCAAGTTCTACTCACCTTTCACTTTGTCTTTTGCATTTATGGGTTGATGATTCTGGAAACTGCCACAGCTGCTGGTGATCCAGTCTCCCGAATACTCCAGCTGTGGCTTGTCCTGGACGCCCTGGGGCTAAAACTGGGGGTTCATGCTGGGCTGGGCTTGGCTTGCAGCATGCTGCGATGAATGCTTCCTGTCTGCCTGCCGGGCTGCCTTCAGCAAGAGCTTTGTTTCTCTGTCACTTTGGGGGTTCTGCAGCTCTAAAATCTGTTTAGGGTCATATTTATAGGTATTTGGGGTTATTATGGGGGGAGCTGTGGAGCTCCTATGCCGCCATCTTGACTCCGTCCCTGCCTGTTGCCCTCTGTTTTTCTTATGATGGTAACACGGTTACACTGAATTCTTGTGTATCTATCTTTGTCCTTTGGAAGTTATTGTTATGGGGGACAACTGCTACAAAAAGGCCTTTTATGCCTCTGCTATCAGAGGTTGAATACTAGGCTGCATCAGGTGGGCCTCTGGTCTGACCCCAATGGCTTACAGGATATTGCATATTTCAAGGATGCTTATAATACAATTAATCTTAGAATGTTTAGGGTTATCTGAGGAAAGTATGTATAGGGTTGGGGGATCCTAGGACCAAAACATTGCTAGACCAAATCAGTAGGGGACAGCACTGTTCATTAACATCTTTTTCAAAGCTCTTAGAACTTCAGTGATTTCAGGTGCTGGCCTTTGTCACCCAAAGTAAGAGTCAAAAAATAGCTCTTTTTCTCTAGGCATTTTGTTCCTCTCACTGAGGCTTGCGCTAAATCACCTGTCTTGTGGAGAGAACTGAGCTTTGTGCCAGTTGATTAAAGGGAACCTTGGACAGTCAGGGTGGTGTTCACCAGGGTTGTTTTCCTATATTCTCCAGAATGGGGGAAGTAATTAGCAAGGGCATTTCATTTGAGCTTTTTAAAAATCAAGTGAAACTTCCTAGGTTTATTTGTTTTTCTTCATTTATTGTTGGTGTGAGTGAAGATGGCATTCCAGACCAAAGGTTAGCTTGTAACCACTTAGTAAACCGCTTACCCTGAATCCAACCAATCAAATCTGTCTGCATATTTTCTTCATTTCTGTATAGTGATAATTGGTATTAATGATGATCCTGAAGTGCCTTTTGAATCATCAGGGAGAAACCAAATCAATTGTGTCCAAAGATGTTTTGATTTTTTTCTATGGTATTCTTTAGAAAATTTCTAATCCATACAGTGATGGGAAGCACCTTGTTTCCAAACCCTTGTGGATTAAAGAAGAGTTTACTGTGTAGGATATTTTGGTTCTGTTGTGACCTTGGTAAGGGAGATTTACAACTCAGAATTTACTCTGAGTTTTAACCAATATTTGAGCAGGGACTAGAATTGATAGGCAAGAGAAGTTTCATTGAGAAAGTGTTTTAACATCTCTCGAATGGCAAGATTGGAGGATTGAAACAATAACCTACATTATATAAATGTGTTTTAAAAGTGTTTACAAAATGGGGAAGGATGAGTGTCCTATTTCCACAGTTCAAACAAGTTATTTTCTTAACTGCCCATTCTTTTTTTCATCATGAACTCATTTTTTTTTTTGGCCCTTTGTTCTTCAGAGGCAATCTCTGGTCCCTGCCAACTTCTCAAGTGTGGTACTGGCAGTGTGCTTGTACTATTCTTTCTGAAGCAATGATCATTTATTTGGTAACTCTTTGCCAAGTGCTTAATAAAATCCTACGCTTTGTGTCATATGTTTTCATTGGGAAGCTTTCTCACATGACTAGGCAGTTTCCTGTACCCCAAAATCCTGGGAATGCCGCTACATGATAGAACACATTTATATTACCCATTGTGTCATTACCAATACTTCTTGCAAGTACACTGCTCACAGAGCTCCATGAGGAGATTGAAAAAAAATTATTTACGGATCGAAGGAAACGAACAGAATTCTTATCAGAATTCATATTTAGGAAGTCAGTTTCTGCTGGTGACCAACCCTTCCTGTGAGATTGGTACAGTTATTTGGGATCCACAGTTTTGCACATTGTTGGCCTCTCCTTATTTCTTCCTGCAGCTCTGCAAAACTCCCAGCAGGTGGCCTCTGTGATCTATCTTCTGTAGGTCTCCCAGACTGGAGAGTGCATCGATAGGAAGAATTAGAGAATCCCAGGCTTAGAAGAGATGCCAGAAGCCAAACAATGATCCTTCTTAGAATATCATTGACATGTGACCATCCTGTCTCCACTTGGCCCAGAGACCTGGAGTTTCATGAACACTGGCTTGCGGCCCAGCTATATTTCATGTCACTCTGCTGTTACAGGGCTAGGTTTAGAGTCTAGATTCAGTCCTGCTTCAGACACTGAATAGCTGTGTCATACTTAGCAAATGAATTTCACTCCCCATGCCTCAGTGTCCTCATCTGTAAAGTGAGGCCACTAATACTAACAAGCATCATTAGTTTGTTGAAAGGATAAATAATAAAAATGATTTGCAAATTAAGAACTAAAAATTACCAAAGAAGATAAGCAGATGGAAGATGTGCTAGGGATTAGATTAGGATTCCAAAGTCAGTGTGTACAGTCTCTATGAAAGCCCAGTGTGCAGCTAAACAACAGCTTTTCTAAAGGTGTATATTGCACTACAGATGAAGGAAGTTTCCTAGATCAAAAAACATTTCAGTTTTGTTGTTTTTCACGTAAACTCCAGTATGCATAATCATCCTGTACAGTCACTTGTAATTCCACAGCTCCATTTTGCATAGGCCATAAATCTAGAGTCAATTGTATACCAGCTTTGGCTTCTTCTAAAGCTTGACTCTGCTCAAGTCCCCAATCAAATTCATATTTCTTCTAAGTAACTTTCATATAAGGGTTTCAAAATCTGTCCTAGATGCGGCATGTGATGTCACCAATATCCAAATATTTCTATAAACTTTTGGACCTCTTTCTTTTCTTTTTTTTTGGTTTTGATGTTTTCAAAGCAATTTTCTTTTTTGTGTTTATTTATTAATTTTTTCTTTTTGCCATTCATTTCCACAAGATTTTGAGTTACAAATTGTCTCCCCATCTTTCCCCTACCCCCACTTCAAGAGAGTGAGCCTACTGAATACTCCTTCCACCAATCTCTTCTCTCTTATATCCTCCCTCATGCCACCTAACTTTCTAGTAGGGCAAGATGGATTGATATACCCCCGTGTTTTGGGCCTCTTTCTTATTGGTAGGGATAAGAAAATCCTGAATCTTTTGTTGGGCTTGTGGAAGAGTCTCGCAGCCCCTTAGTCCACTGTATACCCCAAAATTTTATATTTTGAGATGGTCCTTGAATCTTTGCAGGATTAATTTCCCACCCTTTGCTTTTCGTATGTTCAATCGAAAGTGTCAAACTCTTCTCCACTTCTTTTTACATTTTTTCCTTGTATTATAATATCATCAGTGGAGTGGGTAAGCTGTAAACCAGGTAGCTTTAATTCATCCAAATGTTTAGCTACAATCCTATGACAAATAATGGGGCTATGCAGGTATCATTGTGGCAAGCAGGTGAAAGTATATTGTCAACCCTGCCAAGTGAAAGCAAATTGGTCCCATTGTTTAGAGTCCATTGGGATGGTGAAGAAGGCATTGGCCAAATCAAGAACTGCATAGCAAATCCCATCATATTTCTGGATCCTTTCTATTAAGGTAATGGTATCCGGAATAGCAGCATACAAGGGAGGAGTCACTTTATTCAATTATCTATAATCCACTGTCATTCTCCAGGTCTCATCTGATTTTCATACTGGCCAAACAGGATTATTCCATTGTGTAGTTGTAGGGACTAACACTCCGGCTACAACATATTCCTTTATAGTGTTGGTAATTTCATTTTACCCACCTGGCACACGATACTTTTTTAAAGTAATTATTTCAGAAGGTTCAGATAAAGCGACTGGGTCCATTTTTATTTCTCCCACCAACACTGTATTAATTTCTGTCTTTCTTACTGCAAATTGGTATCTTCTTTTAGGTAAATTCAGAGTGATACCTCTCAATGTATCTATTACAGTGATGTGTTCAGGAATCTGTACAATAACCATAGTATATTCTTTCTTAGGTAATTATCCAACTTTCATCATTAGTTTAACTTGTCTGGGTGATATTTGAGCCCCTCCAAGTCCTGTGATGGTAATAGGAGTTCCAAGCTTGAATTTGTCGGGGTTCCCATAAAGAAGGGAGGCCTCCATCCCAGTATCCAACAATGCCCTGGTTACAATATTTGTCCCTTTTTTCAATATAGAGTCAGATTAATATGGGGTCTGTAATCTCATCTGTGTATTTATTTAATCTGAGCTGGGACTTGACCATTTTCCTATTCTCCCTGAAGGTGTGATGAACTAGGATACAATGTTTCAGGAGCATTTGTAGGGGCAGCCCTTACTTCTCTATACTGACATTAAGTAATCTTGATACTTTTATGTAGTTCATTAGTTGGAATACCAACAATTTTTCTAAAATCTACCCCTGCAGTAAACAATTATTTCCTTGGCAATCAATCCTGACTTCAAATCTGCTGACCATTTATTTTTCTCTCACAAGGAAATTTATCTTTTTCCCGTTCTCCCAAGTCACTTAGCTGTGAAATCTTTTCCAGCACCTCTGAAGGAGGTTGCCCTATTTCATCAATTAGAAGAGTCAGAAATGGGTGCTTATAAGTAGGAGGAGCTGTTTTCACCATGATATTTCTATGAGGAACTGTAATGGATGTCATGATACATATCTGCAGCTCCAACCGTGATAGCAGTTTTCATTACTTCTTTCAACTTTCTCATGTAGTCTCTAAGTGAGGACCAGGGTCTGTCTCCAGCAGGCCACACAGAAATCACTGGGATACATTCTATTGCATCCATCTGCAGCTAAAGCTAATAGATCACTCATCTTGGTACCTCCTGCCAAATGAACATACCTAAAAGCTTGCCAGAGAAAAGGATATTGATAAATATTTATAAATTTCAAGCAATCCACACTATCTTTCACCACCCCTCCAGCTCCTTCGTTACTGATTCTTTCCATCCAAGATCCTAAGGATTCTCCCAACCCTTGGGTGAATCTGCTCAAAATATCAGTAATCGCCTATTGAGTGAAATCCTCAATTACCTCCTGGAACACTGCTTGCCCTCCGTGATTCTCCTGCTTTCTTCTCAGTATGGGGTAAGCTTCTATCCTTGTAAAAGCTTTACCATGAAAAAATATATCACTATGTAATATTGTATCACTCTCTACAACACATGCACTCTCTTGGTAGTTGTTGTCGAAGCAACTAGGCTAAGCCTCCACCAAAACTATCTGAACTTTCCTCCTTTTACTTTTCTGCTTCTTTTTCTGAGCCAAATTCACAGCAGCTCTGTCTTCTGCCACCTTAGACTCAGCCTGCTCTTCTAAAGGAGGCTTTGAATGCTGGCACTTAGCCAACTCTTGTAAACAGCTTGTCTCTGCTTTTACACATAATACAATAAACTGTTAGTAAAACCCAGAACCATCCTAGACACTGCCTCCCACTCTTTCCAAGGTCTTATTGGTATTCTTTGCAAACATATTTCTAAATCTCTACATTCTCCCTGCTGTTACCTCTGTTCCCAGTTTTCACAGAGCCCTGTAATTTTAGACCACTCCCTTGCTAGGGAGGTAAGAGGCAAGTCCTCCCATTCTGGGATAGCCATTTCTTCTTCTAAATCCCTTATGCCTCCAACTAGAGGTCTGATATTTCATGATCCTGTACGTGACACCAAATGTGGTGCCAGTGCAATATTTACAGCACTGACCATGACCATAAATATTCCCATATAGTGCTCTATCACAAAATATAACAGATTTTCCATATCGAGGGCAGAACCAAAACATTTATTTAGACCCCAGAAAACCAAATCCCAACACCAGGAAACCGAATCCATCAAAGCAACATAAAAGTTAATGGACCACAATGTAGCAGAGAGCCATGCCATCCTTTAGCCTTCCCACAAACTAATATAAAATCAATATTTACTCACTAACCTAACTCCTTACCTGATCTCTTCTCTCTCCCGCCATCTCTCTAGCTCTGACTTACAGCTTCCTTGGCTCTACCCTTCAGCAAATTCCTCCTATCAGAGGCTCCATGTGATTACATTCAGCCTTTTAGGGGGCAGAGTTTATTTTCAAAGCAGGGAAGGTCTTCAAATTCCTCTTAGGCTTATTAAGGGCTGGGGAAGATCTTCAAATTCCCATTCCCATTACAACCCACTAGGCTCTCTCATCTGAGGACTGTTAGCCCTGACACCCATGCTACCATTTTTCTATTGGATGCTCACCTACACTTTATCATTATCTTCAGAACCTCATCTTTCTACAAGGTCAAATCAACTCTGAAGCTCATGCTTCTTCATACTCTCTGCCTTTCGGTCCTCTCCCTGCCTCTGGTTGAGATTTGAGGCAGCTTGGTGGTGCAATAGATAGTGCTGGGTCTGGAATCAGAAAGATTTGAGCTCAGATTTGACCTCAGACACTAACTGGGTGGCCCTGAGCAAAATCACATTATTTCATTTTCCTCATCTGTAAAATAGTGGGTATGATAGCCCATAGCTATCAGAGTAGTTGTGAGGACCAACTGAGATAATATATGTAAAGCATTTGGCACAGTGCTGGGCACATTATAGATGCTATATAAATGCTTATTCCTTACCTTTCTCTTGTTTCCTGTTGGAAAAGGTGTACATTTTTGGACAATTCCAGGTGTCCATAGGAGGGCTGTTCCCAGACCCTATATTTAAAAAGGGCACAGAGGAAACTGACTGAAGGAGATCATCATGTCCCTGTACCAGATACCCTTCCTTCCCTCCATTTCTGGCATATTGTATGCAGTTACATATTCCTTTACTCTCTGACTCTCTATTTGTTTTAACCTAATTCCTTCTTGGTTTTGACTCTACTCTCTTTAGTTAAAGACCCTGTTTTTTCCCATTTTGGTTCTATAAACTGGTACATGAACTTCCACTTTGGTTTCATGAGTCCTTGCTTGTGCCCTGGCCAGATTTTGTCTCACCTTCCTATTTGGAACTTCACTTCATTTCAGCCATCCTTGGTTGGTTATGCTAAGGGAGAACAGGACTATGTGACTTAACCTTTGTGTCTATAGCAGTGGTTCTTAACCTTCCTAATGCCAGAACCCTTTAATACTTTTATGTAGATGTATCTGCATGTGGGTGGACCCTCCTGGAGACGGATAGAGGAGCAGTGTCTTAGTTCCTAAGACCATTGGAAATATGTGTTTTCCAATGGTCTTAGACGACCCCTGTGACCCCTGTGAAAGGGTCATTTGACCCCCAAAGGGGTCATGACCCACAGGTTGAGAACTGCTGATCTATAGTCCTTCAGGCTCGTCTCCCATCAGCTGTCCTGATAGACATTTAATTATTTCTGTTGGGCCTTGTGAGAAGCAGACTCACGGGGGTTTTGAGTTATCTTTACAGAGGTGAAGGTTGAAGGTTGAACTGACTGAGAATGACGGAGTGAGGGAGGGAACACGGGAAGAAGGGAAGGAGAGAGAGAGAGAGGAGGGTGATAGGGGGAGAGGGAGACAGCGGTGGAGGCAATTAGGTAGTACAGTGGATAGAGTGCTTGATTTGGAGTCAGGAAGACCTGAGTTCAAATCCAGCCTTAGACCCTTACTAGCTGTATGATCCTGGGAAAGTTAGTTCATCTGTTTTACCTCAGTTTCATCATCTGTAAAATGAAGATAGTAATAGCACTTGCCTTGCAGACATGAAAACACTGTTTAAATGCATTCTATTATTGTTATTAAAGAAGTGCCATTGGAGTTGATCTAGATTCAAAATGGAGCGGAAGAATGCATGCAGAATTGTCTCATATTCATGTAATATATTTCTTTGTCTTCTTATTCTAGGCGTGCCATGATGGCTGCTCTCTCTGAAGCAACCAACAACTTTACCTTGAATGTTTTTAAAAAAATTAGTGAAGAAGATTCCTCCCGGAATGTGTTTTATTCTCCTCTGAGCCTCTACTGTGCCCTGGCTATGGTCTTAGATGGGGCCAAGGGAAATACTGCTGCACAGATACAACAGGTATTTGGGACTGAGAGAAAACAAACAAACAAAACAAAATGTAAACAAATAGTTTGAAACTTTCTATACCTCCCCAAAGCTGCACCTCAGAAGATCTGCCCAGAAGAAGAGAGCTTTGTCAAAAGTGCAGCATTAGAGAGTGAGAGAAAATGAAATAGAATGTGTTAGATTTCTAACTACTGTGTGCTATGTACAATGGGCATTCTGGCTAGAAATGTTGCTGAGATTACAAATGCAGAATAATCTGACCTTTTTACCTTGGTATACCTTCTTAGCTAGCTATGAGCAATTACAAGACCACCAGTTTAGGTGCAGGGGAGCAGCAGGAGGTGAGAAATGCAATAATGTTTAAGTCTGGAAAGGTACATTGAAACCAGGTGGTAAATGGCTTTAAAGGCTGAACAGAGAAGAGTTGTATTTGCACCGCAGGGCAATAGAGGGTTGTTGGAGCTTATAAAATAGATGAGTGACATCCTCAAATCTTATTTTTAAATGCCCCTAGTCTCTGTAGAACTTTCCATTGATTTTCTTTTGAGGATTTTGTTTTTCTTTTTAAAGAAAGGAAGACAGTACTGAAGCTGTACTTTTTTTCCTAAACAGGTTCTTTCTTTAAATGAAGGTACAGATGTCCATCAAAGTTTCCAGTCTTTTCTCACAGAAACTAAGAAAACTGGTAGTCAATGCCTGTTAAGAATTGCTAACCGTCTCTTTGGAGAAAAGACTTATGATTTTATCCCAGTAAGTCTTATCTGTTATTACTGCCTGTATTAATTTTTTTTTAAATTTATTTTATTTACTTTTAGTTTACAAGATTCAGTTCCATAATCCCTTGGGTTTCAAATTTTCTCCCCTCTCTCCCCCCTTCATGGTGGTGTGTAATCATGTATAGGATCTGCAAATACTTTCACATTGTACAATAGTTTGGTTATATAGAAGGGCTGTAACCAATGAGAAATCACTGAGAAAAAAAAAACTCAGACATGAAAAAGAACAATAGCATGTTTTGCTTCAGTCTCCATTTAAACTATAGTCTTTCTAGATCTTTCTCTGAGTTGAGATATTTCTTTCCATCGTGACTGCCTGTATTAAATTAAGAAAATCAATGAAAATTTCAGGTTAAAGAGAGATGAATGCATCATATGGCGGGAGACTCTCTTCTTTTGCCATGTTAATAAAAATTCAGTTTGACCTATTTGAAAAAGTTGTTCACCCCCAGAACATAATGGTTTTTTTTTCATAATTTGTGAGGATTAATGGCACGATTCAATGGGCACAGCAGTACAAGAGTTGAAATCTCACTCCTGCTGTTGCTATCTGGACAAGTCATCTCACTGGGTCTTAATTTTCTTATCCAGAAAATTGAAAGGAGGGGCTGCTAGGTGGCACAGTGAATAGAGTATCAGCCCTGGAGTCAGGAGGACCTGAGTTTAAATCTGACCTCAGATCTTAACACAAAAAACCTAGCCATGTGACCATGGGCAAGTCACTTAACGCCAATTGCCCTACCTTCCCCCTTCCAAAAAACAAAATGGATAAAATTCGAAGGGTTAGACCAGATGTCTACTAAAGTCTTCTAGTTCAAAATCTATGATCCTATAGAAAATGAGTACCTGGATTAATGATCTCATTCTGACTTGACTTTTTTTTTTTTAAGGATGATTGTTTATTTTTTGCCCTTTTTTTTTAGGAGGGGGGAATTGGGATTAAGTGACTTGCCCAAGGTCACACAGCTAGTAAATGTTAAATGCATGTGCCTGGATTTGAACTCAGAGCCTCCTGACTCCCAGGCCTGTGCTCTATTCACTATGCCAGCAAGCCGTACCTAACTCTTGACTTTCAAATACCAATCTCTTGATTTATTAGAGGAAGCTGGAACACTAGTTTTCACTTGGGTTTCCTGGCCATAACCATTTCTTTTGTGATCTTTTTGTGCTAATAAAACTTAAAGGGATCCAACAAGCCCTGATGCTTAGTTTTTAAGTGAATAGCTTTGGTTAGGTTAAAGACTTAAGTTCATCCAAGTCAGACACCAATATTGGGGGGCAGTATATGGTGATCTGTAACGTCTTTGTGACTGTTAGGAAGAAGGGGTCCAAAATCTCCTGGCTGTGCATTGTTGACATTTAGCCTTGGACTTGTGATGCTTGCTTACATTGTTTATCCTATTGTTTAGTCTTTTAAGGAATCCTGTCAGAAATTCTACCATTCAAATATGGAAGAACTTGACTTTGCAAATGCTCCTGAGGAAGCAAGAAAGCATATAAATAAGTGGGTGGAAGAAAAGACAGAAGGTAGGAAATCATGGAATTTCTTGTTAGCTATTTGAAAGATGATGGCTAACGATTTTGATAACTCTTGCAAAGTGTGAAAAAGGACTGATTTTCTTAGCAGTAAAAGGGGATACAAAAATCTGTCCATTAAATGACATAAAATTTTCTCTGCCTTTCCCCTGATTTTCAGGGTCCACAGTATAAATAATGCTTCAGACTGTAATAATCAGTCTATACAATGAATCATTTCCAGCCACAATCTATTCCTCCTTTGGTTGAATGGCTCAGATAAACATTCTTATCATAAGAGTCTGAGGCTTCTAATTTCGTGATGCTGTTTACAGTTTCTCCTCCACCCCAACAATGATACCATACCCTCATTCAAGCCCATGTAGAACCCTATTCTCCTGTAATTCTGTGCCTTTTAAATATCTGTATCTACAGGCATCTATTATTCATGTACATATTTTATTCTGATGACTGTATTTAAATTGACTCATTTTCACCTTCCTATGAATGACAAGAAAAATGTTCTGTAAATAGGATATATTTCAGGACTATGTACTTTGTGGAACCTCAGAATTTTTTGTGATAATAAAATATTTCTTTCAAAACATGGTATGGTAGAAAAAAGATTTGGGAATTTCTGATGGTGGAGCCAAGGTGGCAGATTAGAGAAATTCCTCAGCTTGGCCATCCCAGCATTTCCTTATAACAACTTTAAAATAATGCCTCAAATCAGACTCTGGAGTGGCAGAGCCAATAAAAGGTAAGAGTGAGACATTTGTCCAGCCCAGGATAACTTGAGAGAGTGGAAAGAAAGATAGCGACTGGGGATGGAGCCTGGCTCAGAGTCCACAACTTAGTGGTGGACTAAGTGGTGGTGATGGAAGCAGCAGCAGCTTCAGGAGCTCTCAAGCCAGGGGACCTGGAAACTGGTCTAAAATAGATTACAGGAGAGTCCTGTGATAGCACTGGATGCAGAGCCAGTTGCTGTTTGAAAAACTGCATGGCCTATATACAATTCTGCATCATAGATTGAAGGTGAAGGGGAATACTTTCAGTCTGGAGGAAACAGGAACCCTAAGGATCAGTATCACTTTTGATTCTAGAGGATCAGTGACCCTTAGAAACAATATTATTTCTGATCTCAATAGAGCAAAGGTATTGAAGAGCAGTATTGATTGCAGTCCCAAGGAATCAGGAGCCCTTGCTGAATGTAGACAAGATGATAAGTAACCACACTTCTTTCCAGATCATACATCCTAGGAAGCAAGGAAAACTTCCAAACCCCAAGTGCTTGCTCTGAAAACAGCAGTACAAAAATGCCTGAAATTTGAAACAGTGCCCTTTCCCATCATGCTGGCAACAGAGTCGAGCTTTAACATAAAATTAAAAATCAAGAAATAAGGTGTAAACTAAGTAAAAAACAAAAAAAAGTACCTGGTCATAAAAGGCTACTGTGTTGACAAGGAAAATCAAATCACAAATTCAGAAGACAATTAAGTCAAAACAACTATAAGAAAAGTGAAAAAAAAAAAACCAAAACCAAGGAACTGGATACAATCCCGATTAAATTTCTCAAAGAGCTAAAGAATGATTTTCAAAATCAAATAAGAATGATAGAGGAAAAATGAGGTGAAGATATTAAAGGAAAGGGAAAAAAAAACGTGAAAAGATAATAGGTTTATAAATGAAGTCCCAAGAAATACTGACCAATTTCCCTATTAGGTATTGATGCAAAAATCATAAATAAAATACTATCAAGGAGATTATTGCAGTATGTCTCAAAGCTTGCATAGTATGACCAGATGGAATTTATACCAGTAATGCAAAGCTTGTTTGATAGTAGGAAAGCTATATAATCTCCCATATCAATAACAAAACCAACAAAAATCATATGATATGCCAATAGGTGCAGAAAAGACTTTTGATAAAATACAACACCCATTCATCTTAAAAAAAATGCTTGAAAGCCGGAGCCAAGATGGCGGCGTAGCAGCAGCAATATATCGCAGCTCTCACATAGCCACCCCAAAATACCCATGGAATAGGACTCTGGACCAATCATAGAACTTCAAAACGCACACAGATACTTCCCACTAAAGTCAGCTCGGCTACGAGGAACC
>JAQQSV010010309.1:0-13289 GCA_028646515.1 Pseudochirops corinnae | reverse complement strand
TTGTCTCTCCTGGATCTGTTTTCCAGGTCAGTGGTTTTTTTCAAGGAGATATTTCACATTGCCTTCTATTTTTTCATGTGTTTGGATCTGTTTAATAGTATCTTGATTTCTCATAAAATCATTTGCTTCTATTTGAGATTCTTTTTCCATCTGGCAAATTCTACTTTTTAAGGCATTCTTTTCCTCATTAGCTTTTTGGGCTTCTTTTGCCATTTGAGTTAGTCTGTTTTTTAAGGTGTTATTTTCTTCAGTCAGGTTGTTGACTCTCTTTTCATGATTTTCTTGCATCATTCTCATTTCTCTTCCCAATTTTTCCCCCACATCTCTTATTTGGTTTTCAAAATCCTTCTTAAGCTGCTCTATGGCTTTTAGCAATTCTTCATGTTTCTTGGAAACTTTTGGTGTGGGAGTTCTGACTGTGTTGTCTTCTTCCCATTCCATGCTTTGATCCTTTTTGTCCCCAAAAAAGGAATCTAGAGTTGGATTGCTTTTCTTACTTTGCTTCCTTTGCCTATTCACGTTGCTAGCCAATTACTTGGCTTTTGGGCTCAGTAGAACTCTGTTTCCAGAGGGGAGAGCTTTGTCCCAAATCTCTGGGGTTTTCGCAGCTGCTGGAGTTATTAGAAGGCCGCTGCAGACCCTACCAGCTTTGGCTCACTGAAAATGCATCCCAGGACCACTATTCAAGACTGTGATCCAATGCAGGCAGCTTAAGGCAAGAGCACTTAGCCTCTGAATGATTGCTTGGCCCCCCTGCAATCTGCAAGCCTCAAGCTGTGAAGCAGCCACATCAAGGTGGCTGCAGGGCTCCTGCTTCTGCTGCTTCCTTTCCCTGGAGGCAGTTTGGCCGGATCCTCTCCCCCGAATTTAGCTGAGTTCCACTCACCTTTCATTTAGGCCTTATTTCTTATGGCTTGATAATTCTGGAAGTAGTCACAGCTGCCGCTGATCAACTCTCCTGAAAGCTCCATCTGTGGCTTGTCCTGGCTGCCCCACAACTAAGCCATGATTTCAGCCCGGGCTGGTTTTGGCTCCCAGTGCACTGCCATGAGCCCTTCCTGTCCCACCTGACAAGCTGCCTTCAATGGGAGATATGTTTTTCTGTCATTTTGTGAGTTCTGGAGCCCTAAAATTTGTTTAGAGTTATATTTTATGGGTATTTGAGGTGGTTGTGTGGGAGCTGCATAGTTTCCCTGCTTCTATGCCGCCATCTTGGCTCCACCCCTAGCATGTTATTTTTAAAATATTTTTTCCTGTTTTCCTTTTCATGCCTCTCTTGATTCTTATATTTGAAGATCTAATTTCCCATTGAGCTCTAGCCTTTTAATTAGGAAAGTCTGCAAGTCCCCTATTTCTTTTTAAAAAATTTTATGGGGGGGCGGCTAGGTGGCGCAGTGAATAGAGCACCGGTCCTGGATTCAGGAGGACCTGAGTTCAAATCTGGCCTCAGACGCTTGACACACTTGCTAGCCGTATGATTTTGGGCAAGTCACTTAACCCCAATTACCCTCCAGAAAGGAAAAAAAATGTTTATTTTTAGTTTACAACATTCATTTCCACAAGATTTCCAGTTACAAATTTTCTCTTTGTCTTTCCCCTAGCCACCACCTCAAAATAGTGATCCCACTGAATACCCCCTCCCCCATGTGCTCTCTCATATATCCTTCCCCATACCCCCTCCTACTTTCCAGTAGGGCAAGATGGATCTCCATTTTTCCAAGGTGTATGTAATAATAATCATTTTTTTTTAAACATTTGATTTCAGAACTTTGAATTTCAGATTCTTCCCTTCTTCCCTCGTTCCCTCACCCTTACTGGGAAGATAAGTAATCCAATATAGATTGTACATGTGTAGTTACACAAAACATTTCCATAATGGATAGATTGTGAAAGACTGACTATTTCCCTCCATCCTATTTCGCCCCCTACTTGTTCTATTTTCTGCTTTGACCCTGTCCCTTTTCAAAAGTGTGTGCTTCTAACTACCCTTCCCCACAATCTGCCCTCCTTTCTATCCTCCCCCCTCTTATTCCCTTCCCCCTTACTTTCCTGTAGGGTAAGATACCCAATTTAATGTATACATTATTCCCTCCTTAAGCCAAATTCAGTGAGAGTGAGTTTAAGTCCCTTATTTCTTGAATGTCTATCTTCTTGCCTGAAATGCTCAATTTTACTGGGTAGTTAGTCCTTGCTTGTAGTCCAAGCTCCTTTGCCTTATGGGGATATCATATTTCAGTCTTTTTGATATTTTAATGTAAAAGCAGCAAGGTCCTGTATGATCCTGACTGTAATTCCATGATATTTGAATTCTTTCTTTCTGGCTTCTTGCAGTATTTCATACTCCTTGAGCTGATGATAATGGAATTTGGCTATGATATTCTTTGACATTCTCAATTTGAGATCTCTTTTGGGAGGTGATTGGTGGATTCTTTCAATGACTATTTTACCCTCTGGTTCTAGGACCGCAGGGCAGTTCTCCTTGATGATTTCTTGGAAGATAATGTCTAGGCTCTTTTTTTCATCATGACTTTCTAGTAGACTGGTAATTTCTTGATTGTCTCTCCTGGATCTATTTTCCAGGTCAGTTGTTTTCGCATTGATAATATTTTACATTTTATTCTAGTTTTTCATTCTTTAGATTTTGTTTAACTGATTCTTGATGCCTCATAGAGTCATTAGCTTCTATTTACCCAATTCTGATTTTTACAAATTGTTTTCCTCAGTTAGCTTTTGTACTCCTTTTCCATTTTTCCAATTTTACTTTTTACGAAGTTGTTTTCTTCAGTAAATTTTCTTCCCATTTTGTCAATTATATTTTTAAAAGAATTGTTCACTTTCCTTCTTCTTCCCTAATTTCACTTTTAAAATCATTCTTGTGCTCTTCCAAGAATGCTTTTTGGGCTTGGGATCAGTTTGTACTTCCTTTTGGGGTTTTGTATGTGGGTATAGTGTCAGTGCTCTCCTCTTCTGAATTCGTGTTTTGATCTTCCCAGTCCCCATAGTAAAAATCTGTGGTTTTCGGCTTTCTATTTTGCCTTTTGCCCATTGTGATTGCCTTTTTCCTGACTTTTAAATGAATCTCTACTTCTGGGGCACAGAGGGCTCTATCCCGTGCTGTGTGTTCTGGATGCTAGTGGCCTAAGTTACTGGTTTATTGCCCAGCGTCCTGGTTCTGGCAACTGGAAGCTATATAAAGAAGTAGCCTGCCTGGTACTGAATTTGGAGCTGGCTGGTGTGTGCTGAGGCTAGGTGTAATCTCTCTGCGTTTCCTCGAGGTTACACTGAAGTTCGCAGCATGAGGTGTGGGAGAGGAGTGGTCTGGCTGCTGGAAGTCTCCTCCCTCCCTAAGGCTGTGCCAGAGCATAGGTTAGCTCCACTGCTGGTGGATACGTATTTTGTGCTTGTATCTGCCAATTGCCCTGACTGTGTGAAGTCACTCTTGGGGTTCTGGTGTTGGCTGTACCACCCGAGGGCTCAGGATCTCACACTGGTTCTTTGAGCTGGGGTTCACCCCTTGCTTGCTGAGACACCTCCTGTCCTTTACCGGTTTCCTTCATGTACTGCAACAGGGACCCTCCCTGCTAATTCTCCTAGCTTCCTGAGCTAAAAGACTGCTGTACTCTTTCTTCTCACTCCCGTATTCCAAGATTTCTCCTAACACAATGATCTCTGGGTTTTTTAAGGTCAGCAAGGGACAGGGTGTGAGAGCATTCAACAGTTTACTCTTGTCATCTTGACTTCCCAAGTTTAAATCAGTGACTTTCAAACATTTAGTCTGTGGGCTAATAACTCTAGGAGTAGCTGCTGCCACTGCTGCCATGAATGTAAATATTTAAAAAGTTACATTATGTTTTCAAAGTACAATGAGGTTGCAGCACATACATCAGTTCAACTATACATGCTTGTTAAAAATAAAAATGGCTATTTAAATAATGTGGGTGGATTCTGCCTGTCTTTTACTCACTGATATGTACGATGGAAAAATTATTCAATGGAAAATGTGACTATAATTAAACATATGAATAAAGGTCTTTTAAGAGGTTTTTTTTTTTTCCTGTTTTCTTCTTGCTGCTGAGTTTATTGCATATTTTGCTTTTTTCTGGAAGTTCTTGGGTCTGCCTCCTTTCCTGATCAATAGTTTAACTGAGTAATATGAAAAATGAAGTTTAAGTGATATTTTTCCATAGTAACCATTTCAATTCCATTTGCCCTCTGACAGACTGTCTTCTTTTTAAAGAGAACCTAGCTCCTTTCCATCTTCAACTGAAAGCCCATTTCCAAATATATTTTTTCTCTCTTCTCTTCCCAGAGAGCCATCCCTTGTAGGGGGAAGAAACAGTTCAGTAAAACTGATACACATATCAGCCAAATCTGACAGAATATATAGAAGTCCATACCAGTAGTCCTCCATCTTTGCAAAGAAGATTTGTTTTCTCTTCTCTTTTTATTGGGAACAAATTTGATCATCATGATAAGAGTATTTATGTTTTTGGTCATCGTTGTTCTTTCTGTTTATATTGTTGTCGTTGTTTTAAATATTATTTTCCTGATTCTTTTTACTTTAGTTTTTACCTCATTCCTGTGCATTTTCTGTGTTCTTGATGTCTTTTTTAAGGGCACAGTAAAATTCAGTTATGTTCATGTACCACAGTTTATCTATTTATTCATTCAGCTGATGATTATCTACTTCATTTCCAGTCCTTTGCTTCTATAAGTACTTTATCTTTGGTGCATAATTTCTGTTTTGGAAAGGTTTGAGGGGTTGTGGGAATCAGAAATTTTTTGCATATGTAAAACCTTTCTCTCTTTGCTTTCCTTGGAATCTATGTATAAGAAGAGTAATTTTAACCATACATAATTTATACTTTGTGTATTAACTTTAGAATCTATCTTTGTGTAAGATTGCAACATTACTGTATGTGTAAGGTGGGCATTTAAAGAAATTTTACGTGAATCTTTAAATAAAGTGATCGACAACATACTTTAATTTCTTCAAAGTCTTGTAGGGCGCTGGAATGAGCACTGCATTTGGAGTCAGAGGACCATGGTTCAATTCTGCTGCCACTGCTGTGACCAGTAAAATAAGCGCAGGGGAGGTGACCTTATTTTGAAGTTCTCTCTCTAAATCTGTCATCTTATGATACAAATACAGTAATGACAATTGAAAACCTGTACTGTATTTCAGATATAAAATATATAAAGATTATTCCTTTACTTTTATTTTGTAATAGTTACAACATAATAATGTTTTTCAAGCATCTGAATATGTATTTGTTTTTAAGTGTCCAAAAGTGGGATTCTTAACTTGATGTCTGTGAACTTTATAAAAAAATTTTTGGTAAATATCTTTCAACATAATTGATTTCTTTTGTAAAACTACATTTTCAAAAACATAATTCTGAGAAGGGTCCCATAGTCCCCTAACTGCCAGAAGAGATCCCTGACAAAAAATATTAAGAATTTCTACTCTGAAGATTCCTTTGAAGGAGTAACTAAGAAAGAAGTTATAAATATTTGAATTTTAACATAAGAAGGTTGTTATGTTATAGTAAATATCAGTGATTACTAATAATGTTCTTTTAGTAGGGCTAAATTAGTCCTGCTCAGATGATGGTTTGTATTTTTATTTCACAGCTAGGGGAGCTGAAACAATTGTCACATATGCATGTTTTTTTTTTTTCCTTTTGGGTATTTTGCAAATCACTTATTGAAGCGTGAATTAACAAAACACCTAGAAACATTACAATAAAAATTCCGTTCTGTTGAAACTGTATTAGTTTGAGTGCAGCATTCATAGAAACTAAAAATGATTTTTTAATTGTCTCTGGAGGTTTATTAGATGCATGTGGAAAAGACAAGTTGGACTTTTCTATTTTGGTTTAGTTATATGTCACCATTCATATCAATTTTCTACCATAATTTATTCATAAAATTTAATCACATACAGATTTCTGTTTGCTTGCAACTCAAAATTAATGTGAATTCCATTTCAAACTAATCCATATAAAAAGTTTCTGAAAGTCTGTTTTATATATATTTTTAAAGTGCTATATGAGGGTGGTTTACTTGACTTTAAGTTTTTAGAGACATACTTTTTTCTCTCATCAAATTAAGTTTTGGGTAATAGTGAGAATGATGGTTTCATATCATATCTCACTTTAATGCTGTTCCTTTCAGTAATGGGTAACTTTGTGCATATTTTATTTTTGCATCATTTAGTATCATATTTCTGTTAAAAGAAAAAGACCCTGAAATTCATCTAGTTTAACAACCAAAAAATAACTCCCATGGGAAAATGTATTTCTCACCACTTTTCATTTTGTATCCTTTAACATTTTGGGAGCTCTAAGCTATAATGAGAAATATGGAGTAGAACTGTGATTTCATTGGTATAAGGAGCCCCTGCTGAGAAATTTCCTTGATTAATGCAGGTAGGCACCATCTCATTTGAGAGAATTTCGTAGAGCACTGAGAGTTTAGTGACTTGCCCCAAGTCACAAAGCCAGACCTAGGTTTCCTTCACTTCAAGGACAGCTTTTTATCCACTATGCCACACTGTGTCTTGTTACTGATGTTAATTTAAACATGCAACCAAGACATAGAAAGATGATTATCCTCCAGTTACTTATAGGAGGATTCTATAGAAATAAACTTTGGGGTTAGCGTTTTTCTGATTTACTGTGTTTGACTTTTGGACCTTACAGTGAAGTTGGGCAGAATAACTAGCATTGAATTTATTCTAGCTGATATTAGGTATTTTACAGTTGATTGAGGCAGACTCTGAGATCAGTACTGTTTAAGATATTGCCCATTTATAATAGCTGGAAGAACAAGATAGCTAAAATTGGCTACTTCATCACTTACTTATGTATCAACTATAGATTAGTCTAAATTCATGGACCAGCAAGTTATCTATCATGTTGTTCTTTTTTCCCATTTTCTTGGTCACATGTAAACATGTACCCTTTTCAATATTTCAAGTCTTCTGTAATTCCTTAGGTGAAAATCTCTTTTGTCAGATTATTTAACTTATGTGCAGTACCAGTTACTTTTTTTTGAATGATAATTTTTTTAAATGATAAGGATAAACAAGAGCATCTCTTATCTGTCTGCCTATCTATTGGTACATATTTAATAGGAACACCCATGAAGAGAAGAATTTGGGGGCGTTTTTTGTGTTTCTTTCATCCTTACTTTCCCATGAGTAGTACTTCATGTCTTGATTTATCTTGATCAGCCTTGTAACTCGCTCCACATTTTTCCAAAGATGCAAAGCAGTTTCAGCTAAAAATACACATATCAAAATCTTCCAAAAGTTGTGGCCTCAACTCAAAAATGCTGATCAATTTTGAAAATCTAAATCAACTCCTGCCATGAAACATAGGGAAGAACCTTTTGTGGTGTGGACATATTTCCAAAAAATTTACCACAGCCCTGTTCTTAGCTGGGGATTATGCTGATGTTGCCAGACAACTGAGGAATAGATGCAAAAAGCAGGAAGCATTATTGAATTGAATTCCTTTGCCAATTTGGGAAAAGCAAATTAAAATGTAAAATAATATTTTTTCCACTCTTGACTGTTCAACATAAAACTTCAAAATATGTGACGGCTAAAGAAGGTACAGAAAAGCCTAATCCTGCCAGAATGATAAAGCCTATTATCTTTTTCTTTTAAAATTATAAAAAGTACATCCTGGTGAAAAAGAAATTGCTTATTGTCATCACAGATAGTTACAAGTTGTAAATCAAAATATGTTTATAATCTTGTAAGTAAATTATAAATATTTTGTTTTTACTGTATTCTGTTGTTTTCCAGGTACCTCTTGAAAAATGGATGATGATGATTTTGGTGGTTTTGAGGTATGTAATATTCTTGACTTTATTATGTGGTTATATATGTATATATATTTAAACCAATAACTTTTATCTGTTGGTAGATATATTTATAAATGTATTATTTAGCATTTTAAGTTAATTCATTTTTTGGTTATTTGTGCTTAGTTTTGGAATATGAGGCCAAAATTAACGAAAATTCATTCTAAAAAAACTAAACCAAACAATTCTTTGCAACCCCTAACTAATTAATTTTCATTAAACATTTTGTCTTTTGCTTAGGAAAGGTTTAGGCAGAGATATAATTAGGTGCTGTCAGTGGCTCAATTATAAAATAGCTTTCTGAGAAATTGTCAGCAGATGGTTTTATTGGGCTACATCTCCATTAGGAAATACTTGTGAGATGACAAATGGGTGTTGAAGATCCTACCACATGTTTGCATGGTTTATACCTGAAATGAGATATTTCATTGGCCTTCTTGTGGTTTAAGACTTAATTAGTGTACTTGCGTTGTTAGGTTATTTTCAGGTTTTGGTTTGATATTCAGTAAATGGAAAGTGTTAGCTGAGGAGGCACTTCTTCCCTTAATTCTTTTCAGTGTGTTTTAATTTTATTGAAATATTTTAGAACTCATTTATTTTTATGATGCCAGTGTAGTTTTGGAGAAAATTTCTTGATTAGGAGTTAGGATATCTAAATTCTAGTACTGGCACCATCAGTCAATTAACTGATTTTTCTATAAGCTCATCACCTTAGGAATTTTGGTTATAAAGGGGATTTACAAAATAGGGAGTATAATTTCCAGGACTGATTTGTGAAATACGATAGTGTCCATGAAGTGCTCTGAATACTTTGAGAGGAATATGTAAGTTATTATAGTAATGATAAAAAAAATGTTCCAATAGCAACTGTAAAGATGTAGATATGAAAAACTTTGAACTATCTAGTTTGCTTTTCTTGATTCATTAAAAAATATCAATACATTTGGAAGCTTGATTTATTCATCAAAATTTTTTGTCTTTCTGCAAATTCTAAATCTTACTGAATATAATAAAGCTAGTCTGATGTAGGAAAATAAAGACAAATGTTCAATGTTGTATTTCTTTGGGTGACTTATTTTTGTTTATTCAAGTGAAATGTAACATTTCAAATTATCAATTCTTTCCATTTTGAGGAAATAAATTATGTTTAAAATATCATCTGATATGATTTGTGGTTTGGAAGTTGTCATTTATTTGAAAATTGCATCCCAGAATAGTCTTCTTTTAATGAAGCCATGCTTGCTTATATCATACATTTTTATATCAATTAGAAAACAGAATCATTAGTTCTTTTCCTGAGAGTAACAGTTTCAGTTCCATATTCTATTCCAGTGGTCTCCAAACTTTTTCTGTTTGTGAGTTCCATTGATAAAAAATGTTTGAGGACACACCTCCAGTGTATATACATTTATTTAGTTGTAAATTATGTATGTGCTACTTTAATAACAGGTTATATATATTATTAAATATACATGAAATAAATTTTTAAAAAATAAATATTTTGAAAGTAATTTTGATTTTATTTATTCCCTATTTTACATTTCTGCTGTTACCAAATGTCATCATTAATGATAATTTTTCCCAAGTGAAAATGATTTAATATACCTTTTGAAAATTTTAATTTAGTGCTTTATAGTTCTTCACTGATTAATCATCTATTAAGATCTGGTTCTGAGTTCAGTTTATTTTAATCCTTTGTTTTCGTTAACTATTGTATTCAGTCCTGTAGTTCATGTTTGAGATTGTAAGGAAATGAGATACTTATGAAATATTTAACAGTTAACAAAAGAAAGTTTATTTAGTCATTACCAGGGAAAGATATTCAGCAAGAATACAGCACTGGTTCAGTTGAGCATAGATAGCTTCCCTGCTCCTATGTTGCCAATGCTGGTCTGATAATCAGAAGCTTAAGAGAACTGCTAACTTCTTGTAACCTTGCATTTTTGTACTCATACTATTTGTTATCAGTAATTGCTTGAAGTATTGTTTAATGAGCCATTTAAGTCAGGAGGACAGTTTCATGTTTATTTATACCATTCCTGGTGCCTGTAGGGCCTTAGGTTGTGCTCTTGGTAAACCCTCCCATGGTGGCCAGGTTTCTTCTAGATAGCTTCCTACTACTTAAAAGGCTTCAGTACTGTTATCGCATAACTCTGACCTTGGGGTTTTGATATCTCTGCCATTGGTAGCACTAGAAAAGGAAAAGAAAGCCTAAACAGAAAGATTATGCCTAGCATCCCTCCCCCCTTTACAAAATAAAACAAACAACATAACAGCCTCCTGAAGGAATGACATAATATATGAAGAGACCAAAGACCTGAAATTCCAGGCTTTGTCAGTACTGAGAATTGTCCTGTATCAGTACCCATTTAGTGTAAAGAAGTTATGGTCACTATTTGCTTAAAAATAATATGCATTCCTAGTGTCCTTTAAAAAGCAAAACACTTTCTAGGGACACAGTCAAGACACCTAGCCTCTAGGAGTGACTCTAGGAGAGTTTATCAAACTAGGGGATGCATACATGACGGCATGCAGTGGATCAGGGTTTAGTTGCCAGTGGAAAAAATTATCAAGAGGAGTTGAAAGAGAGGGAATTAGCCCTGGCAGATAGGAGCTGACTTGTAGGAGCTGTCTAGAAAGGTAAAGAGAGATTCTGAGCTTGATGGGGAGTAGTGCATACCTACAAGGAGAAGAGAAAGTATCTCAGGTTCCTACAACATCACAGTTTTGAGCTGCCTTGTTCTCTAAGAGTGTGCCTCTCAGCGAGTGTATACCTGTATTTCTCATTGACACTGTATTTTTAGGAGAGTATGTTGCAGGTTTATGCATAGATTGCTTTTTTACTATAGTTGATGGTATGCCATTTCAGGAAATACCTTTGCTTTTATTTAATTGTGTTAACTTGATGATGATTGGAGGCAAACCAAATGTGGGGCATTATGAATTTTAGTTTTAGAAGTATATACCTATGGTGTATCTTAATCCTGGCACACGTCTCTTAGGTAAACTAACCTACAATTTAGGAGGCAGTCCTAGAATTGCTACATTATTTTTATATATCCTCTCCTCTATTATGCATATTCCTTACCTGGAGTCATGTATTCACATTTTGGGGAAAAAAACGGGTTTTGAACAGCAAGGAATAATCAATTTCTATCTAGTTTATAACAATGATAGACCCTAGCAGGGCCAAATGAGCAAAAATACCTCTATCTGAACTCTTATGGTATAATTTCCATTTTCTCTGTTTTACAACTTTCATCTCACCAATGTTAAAAACACTACCATTATCATTCCTTACCTCCTAACACTCACTAGTTGCTACTGGAAATAGAAAATTTAATTTTGTATCTGCTCTAGGTTCCCTTCCCTATTACAAAAACTAAACTACTGGGTCCAATTTTTTAAGCAAGTAAAAGTCATTAGAGAAAGTAGAATAGAAGAAGGAGATGGGGCTTGGGAAAAGAGGAACCCTTAATGATCAAGGGAAGGGCAATACCAGGAAAAAACCAAGGACTTCACACTCCATCTCACAGCCAGAACTTTTTTTCTTTTTCCGAATGAGACACATTTCCTTAGGACCTTGCTATTATAAACCAACCTTGTGTTTATGCTTCTTGGCCAAGTCAGTCAAATCAGACTTAACTTAAAAATTTATTGAGTACATATTATGTGCAGGTACTCTGTTAAGAATGCAAAGAAAGGCAGAAAGCAGTTCCTGCTCTCAAAGAGCTCACAGTCAAATGGGGAAAGAGAATATGCAAAGAACTATTTACAGACAAGATATGGACATGATACATTGAAGATAATTTCGGAGGTAAGGCACTAGCATTAAATGGCGTGGGAAAGCTTTTTACAGAAGCTAAGATTTTAGTTGAGACCTGGAGGTAGTTAGGGAGACTAAAGTGAGGAGGTGGACCATTTCAGGCATCGGGAGACAGTGAATGAAATACCTTGAGTCTGGAGACGGAGTATCTTGTATGAGAAACAGCAGAGGCCAGTGTCACTGAACCATGTGGACAGGAATAAAATCAAAGAAGATTGGGAAGGTAATAAAGAACCAAGCTATGAAGGGCTTTAAAAGTCAGTAATAGGAAAGTATTAGTTTATTGAATGGGGAGAGAGGAAGAACATGGTAAGATCTGTGCTTTAGGAAGATCACTTTGACAGCTGTGTGCAGGATGAAATGGAATGGATGGTGATGTGATATGACTGCTGACTCCTCCAGATTTACCAAAAGCATTAGCAGAGGAAAGTTCCTGGCAATCTTCTTATGTACTTTGGAAATGCAGATACAGCATGGTTTAGGGCATAGAGCAGGGCTAGGGAATCTGTGGCCTTGAGGCCACAAATGACCCTCTAGGTCCTCAAGAGTGACCCTTTGACTGAATCCAAATTTCACAGAACCACTCCTCTTAATAAAAGGCCACAGGTTCTTCACCCCTGGGACAGAGTATTGAACTTGAAGTCAAGTTCAAATCAAGATTCAAATCTTGTCCTTTACTCTTATTAGCTGTTTAACATTAGTCAAATTACTTTTACCTCTTTATTATAACATGTTATTTTTTTTTCAATTACACATAAAGACAATTTTTAGCCTTCACTATTACAATATTTTGAGTTCCAAATTTTTCTCCCTCTGTCACCTCCCCTCTTCCTAAAATGGTAGGCAGTTTGATGCATTATATATGTGCTATCATGTAGAACATATTTCTGTGTTAGTTACAGTTGTCAAAGAAGAAACAGATCAAAAAGAAAAAAAGACAACATGAAAAAGAATTAAGTAAATGATTTTAAAATATGTTTTGTCTACATTCAGAGTCCATCTGTACTTTAACTGGATGTAGATAGCATTTTCCTTCATGAGTCCTTTGTACTGGCCTTGGATCATTGAGTTGCAGAGAACTGCGTCATTCGTAGTTTTTCATCCTACAGTGTTGCTGATACTGTATACAATGTTTCCCTGGTTTTGCTCATCTCACTATGCATCAGTTCATACAAGTCTTTCCAGCTTTTATGAAGTCTGCCTGTTCATAATTTCTTATTGCACAATGGTATTCATTCATATAGTACAGCTTGTTCAGCCATTTCTCAGTTAATGGACATCCCTTCAGTTTCTAATTATTTGCCACCATCAAAAGGGCTACTATAAATATTTTTGCAGATATAGGTCCTTTCCCCTTTTTTAAATAATCTCTTGCATACATACCTAGTAATGATATTGCTGGATCATAGGGTATGCACAGTTTGGTTGCCCTTTGGACATAGTTTCCAATTGTTCTCCAGAATGGTTGGATCATTTCACAGCTCCAAGAACAGTGCATAAATGTCCCAGTTTTTCCCATCCTCTCCAACATTTAGCATTTTTCTGTTTTGCCATGGTAGCCAGTCTGACTTACAAGATGTGGTACCTA
>JAQQSV010010308.1:0-13289 GCA_028646515.1 Pseudochirops corinnae | reverse complement strand
CCCATCCTGGGAAAAATTGTGAAATAGATAAAGTTTGTAGTTCTCAATCTTTACCTTGCCTTGTAACCTCTCTTACTTGCTGGCAAGGAGTCTAGCAGGACCGAGTTCCAACTAGGAACTCTCTGCTTTCATACAGTAGAATAAGTACCCATTACCTGAGTGTAAATAAGCTCCTATTACCTCTTTTGAACATGTGTAATTTAAAAGTGATCCTATGGAATGGAATCCCAAGAAATGTATCCCCAACACTGGTGTTTCCTATGTCTGGGTGGGGCAGGCATTATGGCAAGAGTGACCCTCTTGTCCTAAGGTCTGCCCTAGGAAACCCAAAGGTGGGTTTGGAGGATGAGAGGAAGGATGTTTAAGTAGAGTACACCACTTTCTTTCACAAACTTTATGTTCTAACCAAATCAAAGCCTGGAACCAGGAAGACCTGAATTCAAATTCAGCCTCATATACTTACTAGTTATGTGACCCTGAACTAAGTCACTTCTTCACCTTTGTCTGCCTCAACTTCCTCAACTCTAAAATGGTTAAAATACCTGCATCTACCTTTCAGAATTTTTAAGAGGACCAAATGGGATGACATTTGTAAAACACCTATGCAGTAGGTGCTATGTAAATGCTTAATCTCTTTACTCCTCCACTCCTTTTTCCCCAAATCCACCGTACACACAAATGGATCCTCATACATGTAATGCATTCCTTCTCTATCTATTTTTCTTAGAATCCATGCCTTTTTTCTTGGCTTGACTCAGGTGTCTCTTCCTATGTGAATCAATCCACTTATCTCAATCTTCTGGGTTTTCTTTGTGTAATATTTATTTATAATAGAATTTATATAATAAAATTTGCAATAGAATCAATCTTGAAGGCAAGCACTATTAATTTTTTTCCCTCTTTTGTCCAAGTACCTAGCCATAGTATTTTGTATATGACAGGCTTTTGATTAACCTCTGAAAAAGGGAAATGAGATTATCCTGATATAAACTGATACTGATAATTTTTATGAATAGATTTTTTTTAAACACAACTATGTCCTTACTATCATCTTCTACAATATGACTAGTATTATGTAGTCCAACTTCAAGACCACAGAGACAATTGATGATGGTCCAGTTAGCACATAATTGCTATTACAGTTCAGGTTATACAGTTCAGAACAGTCCAGAACTGACTCCCAATTCAAGGAATGTTCCTTTATACTGTCACCTAGTACATACAGTATGATCCCTTGCCTATTTTGTATATAAATCAAACTTTTTAATGATTAATGGAAGTATGTCTTTATTATATCAAATTATAAATCATGTCACAAAATAATATAGAACATCTCAGTGGGGGCACAATGCTTAAATTATTTTGTGTTCCTAGAATAATAAGATTCCCTGAGTGTGACTAACACTTTTATAAAATTGTATTTTCAGTTGCTTTCTCTTCTCTGCATCCATGACCCTAAGAAATTTTAAACTCAAAGAATGGAACCCTATTGGCACCAAGTATCAGTGGCTGAATCAATAATCTCCATCTGTTGCTTGTGATTTCATTACTAAAATGTGTGCATCTCCTAAAGATTTTTTTTTCCCAAGAGGTCAGTTTAGCTCCATGTGAATCTATATATTTACAAGCTACCAGTAATGGTTTATTTTATATATGATCTATCCTATGAGAAAAAAAAAATCCCTTGGAGCAATTGTCCAAAACCTCAGTAACTATGTTATGCATATAGGAAGACCCTAAGAAAACAAACCTCTGGTCTGCAGCTAATGAATTATCTATGGATTTAGGTTCAAGTTTCCTAGGTTGACTTAAGAAGATAGATGTATTCATAAACATAAACCAATCCTATTTCTTAGTCTGCTCACAGCAACATTATCAATAGGTTTTTATTTTATAAGATGTACACATTGCTTTGCTTATAGTGAGACAGAGAATATTAATAGTGAAAATAAAAACTCCAGTTATGTATTTATATAATATATTGATGCTGTCATTCCTTATTTATTGTAGGGTGCTATAAAGTCTAGACAGAATAATAGTTCATTCTTTGTAGTCGCATGCATTTCAAAAATTGTTGAATTTGCTGTAATGTCAATCCCTGGGCCTTATTCATGAATTTTTTACAGCTGGTTTTGCATTCCAGCTATATAGAAAAGTACTTAGCAACTCTTTTTTTCAGTTTGAGTTAGGTTTTGTGACCTTGGCATGAACATGTAACCTTTCTATCGACATGAATATTATTTTCTGATTATTCCTTTTTCTAATGTCTTTGGAAATTCTCATTTAGCGTGTAAATGAGAGCAACTTAGAATCTCCTCTTCCAACACAGCTTCATATTGGTCCACATTGCTTTGTTTGGTGAAATATCCATTGGCTGAGCCTAATTCATTGCAGTTCATTGCCAAGCTCCTGAATTCAATCACTACTTCCTGCCTTGTATGCACTTTCCCTCTGGCTCAAACTTGACCTGATTTTCCTACCTGAAGAACACAACTTAGAAGTAGTGTAAGAAGAGGAAAAACAGAGCTAGCTTATGAAAAAAATCCAAAAAGACCAACTGACAGGGTATACGGAATCCATTAAATCTTCAAAGATCTCATTTTATGCAGACCCAATCGCTTTTGCTTAAGGCAACCCTAAATATTTAGCATCAATCATGCATTAGTTCCTTCTATCCTCAGTTTCCTCCTGAAATGTGGTATGACTTTTGTTACACTTCCCATTGGAACTGATTCAATAAACACTATTATTTTGCTGAAGAATCTGTATTTAAAATATGACTTTTCCAACAATTAAAGCACACACATTTTCCTTTTGCCTTTTTGGAGTTGTCCATGGGAAACTGATTTTTGCCTGACAACTCACGAACTATAAAAGACATTTTATACATACTTCTATATCTCCTTTGCTGATGGTTTATTTTCTTCATGCAATGTTTGTCTGTCCATATGTTTTTCTGTATGATAAGCAAGTGACTTACCTAATAGCAGTATAGTCAATTCAATAAACATAGTTTTATGATTTTAGGATGAATTAAAGCATGCTTGTCATCATTTTTTGTCATGATACCTTTTCCAGAAACACATATATTTTCATGTATTCATGTATATCTTTTCCAATGAAATAAGTCCATGGACATAGTGTGATATCAGCATTTATACCTTAAATGATAACCTTAAGGGAGAGACCTTTTCCACATGAGAACAAAGCAATTTATTAATCTTAAAATCTGTTTACATGCTTTGGTTATATAACATGAGACTGATTAGTTTTTTCTTGTAATTGACCTTTCTTTTTAGATGAAATTGACTCAGCTGATGATTTATACCAGAATAAATTAAAAGAGGTGTAATTAATTAATAGTAATTAATCATAGCAAATTATCATTCTACATATTTGTTGGAGTTAACTCATCTCTGTTCACAAGAGCTAGTTGTTAAATGTTCAGTGTGAACATTTATACTTAGGAAATTGGAAAATGCTACAAATAAAGGTTTAATTTATTGTTTTCTTGATTATATAGACTTATGAAAGAGATTAGGAAAATGTTAATTATGAAGATTAAACTTTAAAAAAAATAGGTCACTCTTGTCAAATATTTTCCATGACATCCTTGGGTCTAATATACACAGAACTAAATCTAACCAAGCAAAAAGGTTCTACTATGACTGACATGTAATACCTGATAAGGTATGGATGAAGCAGCTCATTCTACGTATTTATTTTTACATGCTCAAAATCAGATGAAAGGTATTTTAGTGGTCATCTAGTCAAATCCGTAACTGAACAAGAATTCCCTTAGTAACTGACATCCTCTAAGTTCACTCATGAGGAAGATAGCTCATTCCATTTTTTTTTGTACAACTCTACAGATTATTAAGTTTTTTATTATATATTCTCCTCTCTGCAACTTCTACCTCTTGCTTCTCATTATATCTCCTTTAAATAAACAGAGTAAGTCAAATCCTTCTTTCACACACGTATGTGTGTATGTATGTATGTATGTATATATATATATATACATAATTGTGTCTAGTGGTAGTCATCTCTAGGGTGGGAGGGAAAAGAGAAAAACGGAGAAAAAAATCACATGACAACTTCATTATATATTTAAAAAGAATAGCAAATTCTATGTAATAGATCTGCAATTTTATGTTTAATCATCTGGTGTTTTTTTCTTCTATTCTATCATGTTAAGGAAAGGTTCATTTAATTTTTTGTTTGGAGTAAAATAAAATTTAAAAATATAAACTACATTTTATTTTAATTTCTATATTTGGGATTTCTGCTTTAACCACTTACAAAAAACATTTTGAGACGATATTATTGAAAATCAATATATATGTACGTGAAAGAAATTATGGCAGACAATAATAATACTGCTTTCAGTGAACAGGAGCTTGTTGTGTTTGCCCTTCATTTTCCAAGAGGACCATGGCATTAGGAAGATGAAGCCATACTTGCAGATGATTTTGATTTGAGTGAGGGAGGACAGTGCAAAGTCACCAACCTCACTTTTTCCTCCAGAACCATTTGGATATAGTGACCAGATATTCATCAGAATTACTGGAGATGACCCAGGATGCAGTGCGAGATACTGGCTCTTTTAGGCTAAGGCCTTTTTCCATACTCAGCAGGAGATAATGCCCATTCATTGAATAGGCCTCTTGAAGAAGTGAGTTAAGGGAAGGCCCCTTTCATTAGGAAAAAATAAATTCTAGCTGGGAGGGGAAGTCCCTCAGGGTTGCTATTCCAAAGAGAAACAGTTACTATTGACATTCACTCAAAGCCAAGAGAGTCCAAAATACAGCTACTAAGTGGAGCTTGGGCAGGGATATATTGTGGTCCAATCCATGAGCTTCAGTGTGAACTGGATTAAAGGAGAAAGAAAAAAAGAAAGGAAGGAAGGAAGGAAACCCAGTAAGCCCCAAGTTAAGTGGGTGGCTTCTGGTCATCAAAATTTACCTTCCTTTGAGGAGGAGGCGAGGGAGAAGAATAATTGAGTTACCCAATTAGCTGGGGCCCCATTCAGGCAGCTTGGTATCTGAAAAGGTCTTCGCCTAAAAGGGCCAGGGTCTCTCGTTTCATCCTGGTTCATCTCCAGTCATCCTGACGAATATCATGGCGCTGGATCAAGATGGCTCTGGCGGTGAGAGTGAGGCTGGTGACCTTGCATAGCCCTCCCTCACTCAAATCAAAGTACATTGCAAGTCACTTCATCATTTCACTGATGCCATAGTCCTCTTTGAATACAGAGGTCAAACACAACAGGAGCTATTGGGGAGGGGGTTAGGTAGAAAAGGGGGAAAAGAAAGCTTGGATGGTCAAATAATCTTTTTTAAAAGTAACCACCATAGTTTGTAATTATGATTGTCTGACTTGCATTTTGTTCTATAAAAAATGGATACATAATATCGCAACATATGGCCAAGAATTCAGGAGAAAATAGCAGTTTTGCTCTTAATGAGAGGATCAGGAGGAGAAAATTCTGGGCATTTTTGTTTTCTTAAAGATTGCAGTACAAATGTCTTAAAGGACAAGTGGGGCTTTTACCTTTCAAAGGAATGTAATGCTAAAAGAAAAAAACCAAAAATTGTAGATGTGATGAAAAGGATTCATCAAACTGGTAACTTGGTAAGGGGGGGAGGGGTGTTATTCAGCAGTAATTTTTCACTTTTGAGCTGGTCTAATAGGACATAGGCTTAAATTTTTCCATACTCAAGCAAAAAAAAAAAATGAGTCATAAATTATCTGGGAGTCCTTCTACTAAGAAACGGAAAGGAATTATGTAAATGTAACTACAAAATATACAAAAATAAAGACAAGTGGTTTGAGTAATACAAATTGCTCAAGGTTGGGACACGCTAATATCATTTAAGTGATAACAACACAAAACTTAATTTGCAGATTCAGTGCCATGACAATTACACTACCAAAAGCAGTTAGGTAGTCAGGTGGCACAGTGATAATTTTGGTGAGTATTAATCTTGGAATCACAAACACCTGAATTCAAAACTGGCCTCAAACGTCTATTTAGCTACATGAAGCTGGGCAAGTCCCCTAACAGTTGTCTGCCTCATTTTCCTCAACTGTAAAATGGGATTAATAATAGGAATTGCTTCCTAGGATCAAGTGATATAATATTGGTAAAAGTGTTTAGCATAGTCTGGCACACAGTAGGAATTTAAAAAATGTTCATTCACTTCCCTTACCATTTTATCCAACCAGAAAAATAATAACAAACTTATCCATAGGAACAGAAGACAAATAATCTGAAGAGAAATAATTTTTAAAAAGTCAGGCCAAAAGGGCCCAGCAGTGTTCAAACTACACTTTGAAGCAAAGCATGAACCATCTGAACAATTTGTACAGGAGAGAGTTCTTGATTGTACAAGGGGTAGAAATGATCATAAATGAAAAAAAAAAGTGAACATTTTTTATTATATAAATTGATAAGGTTTTACACTAACAAAATCAATAGATTTAGAATTCCTCTCACTAGAAAAGTACTAAAAGGAAGGATCAGCTCTGAAATTACTATGGGAAGCAGTTTTTTCACATGGTTGAAAGCTGCCAACCATGCTATGGGTACAACCAAGCATCTTAACTGGCTGCTTTTAGTCCTCCCTTTTCTTGAAAAATATACTCACATCTCAATAGTCTTTATTATTATGTATGTCTAATATATATCAAGTTCTCTATTTCAATTTGATTTTATATTAATGTCATAGTGGATCATAGGCTCATGGATAAAGAACTAGAAGTATCCTCATAGAGTATTTAATTTAAACCCTTTTATTTTACAGAAGAGGAAACAGAATCAAGGATGTAAAGTATCACAGATAATGTCAGAAGCAGGGTATGAACTTGGGTCCTCTACTCCAGAAATAGAATCTCTTCCAATGTACTGCAACATATTGCTTTCTTGTTAACAAATCAAAGGAATTTTATTGGGAAATTGACAAGATCTTAATCATAACTCTACTGACATATACTTATCTGAAGGACTCATATTCATCATTTTCTTAGATATGCTTCAGGACATCAAATTAAATGACAAAATTAATTATTTTTTGCATCATTTTCACACACAACATTTTATAGGGATGTTAATCCAGTGCTATGTGACTAATTTAAAGACTTTTTTCCCCAAGGTAAATGTATGCTTAGGAAATATTGGGCTGCCTTTGGATGAATTTTGAAGTCTCGATATTTCAAACTAGCAGCATTTACAGTACAAAATTATAATTGACTATTTCTGTCAAAATGAAAAAAGACTCTGTCCTAGTCAGTAATTAATTTTAGATATATAGTGATTCAAAGAGTTTCATCTGTTGAATTAACTGCATATTAGCACATTTTGGTCAATGAGTTTATTTTTCTCTACATTCCAAAAGAGGCATTAAGTAACAGCGAAACACGTCCTAACAGTCTTAATTAACAGTCAGAAATGATGTGATTTATTTGTGTGAATCATACACACAGCTGAAATTCCTCCTGTGCGTTGCTTTGAATGCATTAAAAGTATTTTCTAAGTGATGATGTTTTATAAACTAATCCCAGTAGCTCTGGGGAATATAAGTATTATCTCTTCAGGTAAATGGTATGATCCCAGTTCTTTGGGGAGTTCAGCATTCTTGTTGAACTTGTTGAAAACAAGTTGAATTAGTTGAAAGGTGATGGTGGTAATTTGGACATTTACCTATTCCTCCTTTTAATGTTCTTTCTCTGGCGAGAAATCATGAAGAAACTAAAAAAAAAAAAAATGGATGTGATGGCTACCCGCCTGTAATTTTTGTAGCTAGAGACTATAGATTGCTTGAGTTGGGGAGTTTAGAATTACAGTACAGCTAAAAGTCCATCGATTGTTCACATTAAGAGTGGCACCAGTATAGTAAGCCCCCAGGAGTCGAAGGCCATACCCAAGGTTTGGTGAACACACCCAGGTCAGAGAAAAAGAGAAGGTTAAAGCTTCTGTGCTGATCAGGGCTGAACATCTGGCCTGTGAGTGGCTGCCAGATTTCTAACCATAACAATATAGGAATCATATAAGAAAGGAAGGAAGGATGCAAGGAAAGAAGGAAGGAAGGAAAAAGGAAGGAAGGAAGGGAGGAAGAGAGGAAGGGAGGGGAGGAAAGTGAGAAAGGAAGGGATGAAGGGAGAAAAGGATAAGGAGACAGAAGGAAAGAAGGAAAGAAAAAAGAAAGAGAGGAAGAAAGAAAGAATAAAAGGAAGAGAAAAAGAAGGAATGGAAGGAGGGAAGAAAAAAGGAGAGGAAGAAAGAAAAAAAGGAAAAAAAGATAAAAGGGAGGAAAGGAGGGAGGGAGGAGGGAAGGAAGAAAAGAAAGAAGGAAGGGGGAGGAAGAGAGAGCAAAAGAAGTGAAGGAGGGAGGGAGATGCAGGAAGGAAATGAAGAAGGCAGGAAATCAGGAAAGAAGAGAAGGAAGAGAGGGAGAAAGAAAAGGGGGCAGGAAAGGAGGAAGGGAGGGAGGAAGAAAGGGAGGGAGAAAGTAAAGAAGGGAAAGGAAAGAGTGAGGGAGGAAGGAAGAAAGAAAGGAAGGTAGGAAGGAAAGAGACAAAAAAATAAGATGTAAGAAATGCCAGTTGTTAAAGGCATGAATGATACCACTGTGTATTAAATTTATATTCTAGAGAGACATTGGAGGAAGACAAATTATTTTTTCTTTTATTTATAAAGTGGGTTACATTTACAAGTTACTTTACAAGCATCAAATCATTTGGCACTCACAACAACCCCATGAGATGGGCATTCATAACTAAGTGTGATTATTTTCCCCAATTTTTCAGAAAGGAAACTGAGTATCAGAGAAGTTAAATAGTTTTTCCATGTTTCCTGGCAAGTAAATGTAAGAGATAAGATTTGAACTCAGGTGTTCCTGGTTCTAAATTCCAGCACTCTATGAACTTATACTATGTTGTCCAAGAGTATTTGAGTTTTTGTATGTAAATTAGATAGACTCTTAATTCCATTAGGATCACATTACACAACTACAATGAAGAACAGCAAATAATTTTTCCATTAATTTTTTAAATAGGAAAGATCTAGTTGCTTTATAAAAATGGGTCATCTCTTATTTATTTATTTATTTATTCATTCATTCATTCATTCATTCATTTATTTATTTATTTATTTATTTATTTATTTATTTATTTATTTATTTATTTATTTATTTACTTTTAGTTTACAACATTCAGTTCCACAAGGTTTTGAGTTCCAAATTCCCTCCCACTCTCTCTCCTCCCTCCTATGGTGGCATGCAATTCAATCTAGGTTCTACAAATACCTTCACATTAAACATTAGTCAAGTTGTAAAGAAGGATTCAATGGAATGAACAACTAGAAAGAAGGAATAAAACAGAACAAAAAAGAGAGAAGCAAGTAGTTTGCTTCAGTGTGCATTCAGACTCCATAATTCTTTCTCTGGATGTGGGCATCCCTTTCCATTGTGTTATTTTTTTTTTTTTTGAGTCATCTTATAGCCTTGCATTGCTGAGAGGAGACTGGTCTATCAAAATCAGTTATCATGTATACAATGTGTCTGTAATTGTGTACAATGCTATCCTGGCTCTGCTCCTCTCACATCTTTCCAGAGGACTGCTGCTGTGAACAGCTTCAAGGTTCTGATTACATAGTATAGGGAATTCTCTATTTATTCAGTGACAAACTTAGGCAAAAAATTCAAAGAAATCAAAGTACAGTATTCACAATGATATGACATAGCAACTTATCACTAAAATGGCCACATAGTTTTCCCCAAAGTAGCCACACAGTTTTAAACAAAGTACAATCATTTAGTAACTCAATAATTAAATAAGTCTTTAATTCAATTATCCTTAAGGAGGCTTGTACGAAGGTCAAAGTTCTCCACCTCTAGGTCACAGTAAATCATAAGCTGCTCAGTCAGCATCAGGTACCCAAGAAGAGATCTTTTCATCTTGACTTGAGGCTGGCTCTCAGCTTCCATGGTTCCTCTTCCACGGTCCCAGCTCCTGCCCCAATTTACACAACTGTCACCTGGATTCAAAGGCGGCATATCCCAGTTCCTTGTCCAGCTCCTTGTGCAGTTCCTACTCCATATTGAAGCTCACAGTATCTAGTCCACCTCAAGTCCCTCACGGTTTCTGTTCCTGGAAAGACAAAGCTTAAGAAAGCCACAATAACATTCATGTGCATTGCCAGCACCATCATCAATTCACTTTCTGCCTGTGACATCAACATAGACCCAACAACAAGGTCTGAGAAATCAACACAAAACACCAGTATAGTCCCAGGACCTCTGAAAATGTCAGTAAGATCCTCCTCCAGGATTTCTGTAAACACACAACAAGAAAATCCTCTTTCAGGGTTTCTGAACCAGCAGTAAGGTCCCAGGGCTTTTGTAACAACAGCAATGTCCTCTAACAGCAGATGAATCTGTAAAAGTAACATCAAAACAAACAGACAAAGTACCAGCACCACAACCATGCTTCCTCTAAGTTCTCTCTTCTCATTTTTTGTTTCTCAGTTCTCAGTTCAGTTCTCAATTCTCAGTTCTCCATTCTGCCATCACAAGTTCTGTTCTCCATTCTGTTCTCAATTTGTAGCAATTCTCAGAAGTTCTCAGGATCCTAGTAGTTCTCTCTCTCTCTCAACAGTTCTGGCTCTCCAGCTTGGGCTTTCCCTTATATATAGTATTAGCTCCTCCCTGTTCTGTCCCTTCCTGTTACATCAGCAACTTCCTCCCATTGTGGAATTCACAAGTTCTGGATCTTAATACTTTATACAATCAAGAACTTGAAACAAGGTGGTAAGTACTTGTTTGATTGCCAATGCAAGGGGCATGGAAGATCTTCAAATCTTCATTACCATTACATTCACTCAGCCTCAGTTTATACAAGTCTCTCCAGGTTATTATGAAGTCTGTCTACTCCCCAAAATGGTTCATCTCTTGGTTATGAGTCTGATGAAAGTAATACCAATGTACAGGAACCTACAACTTGGGATAACTACTGGGTTTTCCAGTCCAGGAAATATCTGATTTATTAGTATTTCCATTAATATACTTAAACAAGATCCATTAATAATCTGAAAAACATGAGATTTGAATGTGTCATGTTGAAGAGATAAACTATATTCAAATATTTTAATCAGTCTAATATTTTAATCATCAATATTTTAATCAGTCTAAATCTTCCCCACTATGAGACAACATTGACCTACCTTTCCTTACTCCCTCCCTGTCTTTGTCTCTCTGTCTGTCTCTGTCTCTTTCTGTCTCTTTCTCTGTCTCCCTGTCTCTGTCTCTCTCTCTATCTCTGTCTCTTTCTGTGTGTGTGTGTGTATCTATCTGTCTGTTTCTCACTTTTCTTGTGCTATATGTATTTTTGTGCACATTGACCCTCACCAGTAGAATTTAAGATACTTGAAGTCAAGCAGTGATTGCTTTTCTCTATACACATCACCACAATCAAATAAAATATAGGTATTTGAAAAGCACTTCTTAAAATGAAGTAAATTGCACTCATTTGGTTATCCTCTATAGGAAGATGTGCTATCTTATTTCCTGTGGGCTGTTGAGCGTGAGAGTGTGATATGGAGGATATAATGGAGGATATAATGCAATACATGGGGACTTGGTTAATTTTGTTCCAAAAATGGAGGACATAGGAATTTACTTCCTTAGTACTCAACTAAAAAAAAACTAACAAAAAAAAAAAACAAAACAACGGAAGTAAAATAATCCCCTCACTCATCAACCTCTGCCCCTAAATGTAACCCATTAACACAAAAGCAGTTGAAAATGAATGAGGATAAATGTTTAAAAAAAAAAAAGTGACTTTAATTCTCCATCTTAGCATGGAAGGAAATCAAGTGAAAAACAAGAGGTTATCTGAAAGTCAGTAAATGAGGGTCTTGCCAGACCAAGGTGAACAAGACATGTAGAGGTGAAGGTGCATTAAGGAAAAGCTGTCTGCTACCACTAGGTAAATAAACTTGGAAATTTTGCAACAGGATAATATATAATACATATACATAAATATATAGTGAATCACGTATAGTACAACTCTAGGTTCTTAATGTGTTGTAGGATCTTCTAATATTGATTCCAGAGTAAATTAAACTTTTAACTTCACCTCCTTTTCCCCTTGAGTTAAACTCAAGTCCCTTATAAAACAATCTACACGCACGTGTGACTCATAGACATCAAACATGGTATCTGTTTTCTATGATTAGGAACAGAGGCCTTTTAAAATAGATCTATATGGAGGTGGCTGTTGATTATGCATACAGTTTTCAGCAGACTCTATCAAATAAAAAGCTATGGATAATACAGTAAATGTTAGCTCGAAAGTTTCAGAAAAAACTTCTATAGATGTCACAGGGCAGGGCAGCTAGGTGGCCCAGTGAATAGAGCACTGCCCTGGAGTCAGGGGGACCTGAGTTCAAATCCAGCCTCAGATATTTAACACTTATTAGCTGTGTGATCTTGGGCAAGTCATTTAACCCCAATTGCCTCTCAAAAAAAAAAAAGCAAAGAAAAGATGTCACAGGGCATACAGATGCAATTATGTTGTGCCTATCTTCTTTCCTGTGGATGTTTCTCTGTTTTTGTTTTGTTTGTTTTCATTTTGTTTTTTAAATAATGAGTCCCATCTAAGACACCAAATATACTCCTGGTACACTGTCACACAGAAAAAATAATTTTTATTTCTGCATAACTGCTCCTTTGGGATTAACTAGTACTATACTATACTTGGTGATCTCATCATACCCCATGGATTTAACTACCAGCTCTGTGCTAACGATTCTCAAATCTATCATCCCTGTGGATCTCCAATCTCACATTTCCAACTGCCTTTCAGACATATATAGCTGTCTGAAACTAGAGTTCCACTAGACCTCTTAAACTCTATATGTCCACAACAGAGCTCAATCCTCTCCCTACCTCCCTACCCCAGTCATTATTACTGTACAGGGCAGCACAATCTTTCCAGTCTGCCAGGTTCACATCCTGGATTCTTCACTATCTCTCACTCCCATTATCCAAGTTATTGCCAAGGTTTGCCAATTTTGCCTTTTGCAGCATCTCTGGAATAGCATACACCCCCTTTTTGTCTCTGGTACTGCTGCCATTCTAGCTCAGTGTTATGGGAATCTAAAGATCTTCCCTGCCCCTAGGCCCTTTGCTAAAGTGGCTACGTGACTCTGAGGACCCTTGGATATTTAAAAGTATACTCTGTTCCCTAATAGGCTGAATGTGGTCACGTGGAGCCTGTGGTGCCAGGCT